>CAJVPT010004777.1:0-12991 GCA_910592055.1 Acaulospora colombiana | reverse complement strand
TGGAGTTGTCGATGGTATAGTTTTTATATAGTATTTGTTCTTTGTCTAGTTTATTAATGGTATTCTTTTTAATTGTATTAATGAATTCATCTAGGGGTGTGGTGTGTGTTGTGTCAGGAAGGGTTTTATTAGTTTCTGTTATTGTTTCTATAGTCGCTCTTTTCTTCCAGGATGAGCTTGATTCTTCTTGTGGGTCAAACTCTTTCCTGATTTACCTTGATTGGACTGGTGCTTTTTAGAAGCAATTATTCCATCGCCTTCCTCTTACCCTGTTCTGGTTATCCATTTTCTTCTCAATTATATTTATACTAGTATTTAATCACTTGAGATTACTTAGTATCTGGCACAGGGGATCTTGATCGCTTTCACTTTTTGGATAAGAGCTTTACAACCTATTATACAAAGTTCCTCTTCTATTACAGTTATTGATTGGCTCTCTGTTACTACCAGTAGCAAAGCATCTAGGAGTGTTTGGTATTCCAGCTATATATTTGCTACCTTGGAAGTTATGTCTTTTTCCTTTTGCCTTTTTTTCCAGATCTATTCTTTTCTTAGAGTTGCTTTTAGTTTCTGAATCATCCTCATATGTTGTAGGCCAGTTTGTTCTGTTGTTACTTCTGATGTAAGTTTGGCCTAATTGTTTTAAGTGCAGTTCAATATATGTTGTTTCAGGGTGGACTTTCTCTTTGTTATAATTACTACTTTCTGTTTTGATTACTTCTTTGTCATGTACTGTATCCTTTTTAAAGTAATCTTTAGCACTCCAGCTGAGTTTGTAACCATGTATAGATATATGTTGTCTCAGGTCCTTGTACAAATCTTCTGCTGCTGCAAAACAGACCACTGCATATCCTCTTCTTTTTAAAGTGAAAGGGTTTCTTGGTATGTAACATGCTTTGGCTCCTGCATGTCACGTTGCCCTTGCTATACAGTAAAACTTGTGAAGATATTGTATATACCATATAGTTGTAAGGATTGGCTATTATGGTTTTTGAGAATGGTATCGACTTCATGATTATCTGATTCATATTGAGTGAAAATTGCCCTGAAGGTATCTACTTTGACATGAATAAACCATCTATTCTCTAAGTCTTGCTGGTTTGGAATGAGTCATGCTTTGATTTTTCTTTGAGAGAGAGAGTGGTTGTAAATATGGATACTCGACACCTTTCCATATTTTTGTAAGGTAGCCTTGATTTCTTGATGGATATGGCTGCAATCAAGATCTATTATTATGACAACCATTGTCTTGTTTTCTTCTTCTGCTACCTCTTGTTTAAAGAATTTCTTTTCTGACAGTGAATAATAAGTTTTCTATTTCTCTGCCTGTATAGGTATCAGGGTAAAGTTTTCTTCTTTTTTCTTGTTAATCTTCTCTATACATTGTAGGGCATCTTTCAATTCTTTAAAGGTAAAAGTTGTCCAGGAATTACTATTGAGAAAATCTTTTTATAATAGTAGCATGTCTTTAGATAGACTCAAGGCACCTTAAAGATAGGCTAAATATTCTTTTTCTATATCTCCTGATATTCTGGAAGTGAGGATTCCAACCTTGAATTCTCCTTTTTTGGTGATATGAAATGGATTTAAACTGGATGGCTTGGATCTGTTTTGTGTATTGTAGAAGATTTGTTTTGCAATGTTTTCTCCTTCAACTCTTTCCTGGATGTTTACCATTTCAAGTTCTATCTCCAGCTTTTTTTTCATATCTTTATTACCTATTTCAACTTCAATATTATTTGGAATTTCAATCTCAGTTGTTGGTTAAACTTCCATATTCTCATTTGAAATGGTGTTCTCATCTGAAATTGAATTTTCTACTATGGAGTTTATAAACTTACCCTTGATCTGAAAAATTTCTGGAGTATAAAGGGGAGGATCATTTATAGAAGTATTTTGCTCCAAGATATGTCTAACTTTTTCTTTCAAGAAGAGTGCCATAAGGTCTTATTTCTTCCTTGACCTTGTATTTATAAGTATAGAATATGTGTTTTAAGGACCTCTGCTTTAATGAATGTAGTTGGGTCTACATTTAAAATTTTTGCTAGAATACTATTGAGTATGGAGTATTTTGTTAATCCTGATGTCTAATTTGATTTGTTTTATGTGGTAAGAGTATTGAAGATGATTTGGGTAACCCATGTTTCTTTCCTCTGGTCGTGTTTTTCAGATATTTTGACTATTGTATAGAGGATGTATAGCTTTCTCTTCTTAGCAATTTGCATAATTCTCCATTTCTTTGTCATATTGGTCACGTGTAAAGGAGGATAAAATACTAATTCATTGTTTTGTTTATTCTTGATTTGTTTACTTGTTTATATTTAGCAAGGTATGTGGGGTTAATTGTTTGTTGTCTTGTTTAATGTCTTGTTTACTCAGATGAGTCATTAATCCTTCCTATTTAGTTCTGTTTATTTATTGAATTTAATGTTGATCTCCTTTATTATGAAAAATAACTTGTTTATACATAGACACTTGATAAACCTTGCTATGTTGTTTTGATGCTGAATTGTTTAATATATATGCATTTGCATAACTTGTTTTGATGTTTAGACAGGTGTGTATGGAATCAGAATACTCTACTGTTTAGTCCTTGGGAGCCTTTGATGTCCTTCTAGGCTTTGTAAACTTTGAGTTTTTCCTAATTTATCGATAGGAACTATTGTTTGTAAAGTTCTTTCTAGTGCCTAGAAAGGTGTAAACTGACACTAGGCTAACTAGAAGCTTGGGAAGTTGATATTGAACTCTTCTAAGCTTATTGTGAATCAGCTTGTAAATGTGTTTTTCTCCCCTTGTAAAATAAAGCTATTGTAATGCTGTACTGCCAAAACTTCTGTTAATCGATAGAGTAATCTCTTGGAGAAATGGTTGAATATTCTAGGTTGTTATTAAGTCTTGAATCTTTGAGAAATAAGGTGTTTTTTTAGGCTGGCTTTTCTTTTTCAAGAAAATTACCAAAAAAGAAAATTTTTAAGGAAAAGGGGATCAGCAGAAAAAGTTTTTTTTTATCCTATTTTTTACAATAGTATCATCTTTTCTATTTTTTGCTATTTGAAGTATTTGCTTTGCTTTATTTATGATAGGATATATGTGTATTGTATGGGTATCTTTTTAATTACATGATTGGATAAATACTATTATATATTATTTTTTCAATTGGTGTATATGGCTATAAGTTGCTATATTGATATTAGAAAATCTATGACATGTGACTTCTATGTGTTTATATGTCTGGTATTTGTTTATTAATATATAACTGGCTATAATCAACTGTTGATTTTGTTTTAAATAATATGTGCTGGTTAATCATATATATTCGAGTTTGTTGATCTGTTATATTCTATTATTTTGTTATAGATTGATCAGCTTGCTTTTATATACTGTATATCAACCAAGTGAAAAGTCAATATGTTCATGTTTGTATTATATGAATTAGTTGATCTGAAGTTGTTATATTGTTGTGATCTTTTAGTTGTTTAACCAAAAAGACTTAGACATCTTTCTAGATTTCAATTAGCTTTGAGATTGTACTGATTTATGATGTAATTTATTGTTTTTGAGACTTCTTTTAGTACCTAGAAAGGTGTTAACCTGTACTGGCCTAGCTAAGAGCTTTGTGGAATTGAGGTTAGGTCTCAAGAAACCTACTGTAAATAAGCTTGTTTTTGCTTTTTTTCCTTCCTAAAAGTAAAAATAATCTAGGGATATCTGTTTTTCAAGCTAAACGAAATTCTTTTCCTGTTGTTACAAATTAGATTTTGTTGCCTAAAAGTATATGGTTGTATTCTCTAAGGCTTGCTCTTGTGTAAAAGAGTTTTTGTAGATTTTTCAAAAAAATTATCAAAAATAGAAATTTTTTGAAAAAATGTAAATCAGTGAAAAGAATTTTTGTAATATTTAGCTCATCAAAATTAAAGAATCTATTTATAATAGATTAGCTATAATATTATCTAAAATTGAGAACATATAGGTTACTTTTGACAAAATATGTAGTTAATATCCTATTTTGTACTTTAGCTTATATTGAAGTATTTTTGTCTTCTATAATTCTTATAGAGAATTATGATTAATGACTAATTTTCTCAATATTTTTAGAATTTTTTTTTTATGTTTTTCTAGAATTTTAATAATGTATTTCTTTTTTTGATTTCTATTGTTATATGAAATAAATAAACTACTATGTAAATTAAATTGTTTTGATGTTTTTGTATATTAATATGTATATAATAAACTATATTGGATTATAAATAGTTACGATTAGATAATCCTTATCAATATATTGTTGATTCATATGTTTTTGAATCTTGTATACTAGTTTTGTTTATTTATATATATTACTTATTTATTATATATAATATAGTTGAATCAATAAAAACTCTTTCCCATTGATCCTTTTTTCTAAAAAATTTCCTTTTTTAATAATTTTGGTGAAAAAAAAAAGAAAGTGAATGGAAGAGATGAGTTCTCATAGAGAACTCAAAAAACAATATATCTTTGGGTGATCCAACTACAACAAAAACTTTTTGGCAAAAAGTAATATAAAAAATATGTGCACAGAATCAAATACGGACAATATAAAGGAAAATACAAAAAATAAAAGAAAAAATGTCATAAGGAAAGAAAATAAATCCATAAAATAGCCAACAACTTGCAATAAAGTATAACAAAATATTTCCCAAGATCCCAACAACACCAAGCGAGTAAAAATTGCAGTCAACAATACTCCCTGAAGTAAACAAATGGAAAAAGAACTTTCAACTAACACACCCAATACTGCAATCCTGTTGTATCAAAGCAGCATAAAAAACAATCCCAGTGATTAAAATATAGCTGAAGAGGCAAATATAAAGATAGAAATTGAAGATGAACTAGAAAAAAACTTATTCTAAAATATCCTTACATAAGAAAAGAAATAGCAAACCACTTCTAGTTATAGAACCAAAATCAACTAGTATGGTAGACTTCACTCCAAATTCCCACTCAACAGGAAAGCCAAATTTGACAGAGAAAGAGACAAAACAGGAATTAAAGCAAGTGAAATTTCTGGAAAAACTACTAGTCAAAAGATCTCCTTTTTGACAAAAAACTTAGACTCCTTAGTGGGACTAATGTTACTCTTTAGCAAAAGGAAAAAAGAAAACAAGCACATCATTGCCATATTTGATAACAAACAAGTGACAAACGAGACATGCAACCTTATTTTGTTTGACATAAACAACGTGCATCTGAAATACATAAAAAGCACAACTCTTTTCTAAAAAAGAAAAAACAATATCATTGTATGGGACATCCTCCTGAACATCAAGTTCATTGAAGTGTGACAGATCTTTGCCAAATATAGGGAGATCCTCAATATCACAATGACAAGTCAATAAATATGGCAAACTGCTATGATCACTTTTGAAAATCAAGAAAGCAAATAGTTAATCATTAACAAATGAAGTGTACCATTAAAATCAGATTCAGTCAGGGTCTTTGATGTACTATAGAATGTGAAACAAATGAAAAAAAAGGAACAATAGTAGCTAAACTTATCAACCTTCCATCTAACACTACACTCTTTGATTTAAGATACATTTGTGAACAAACTAAAGCCAAGACATACTATATCCCTAAACACCTCTCTTACAGAAAGAAGAGATTTGCTATAATCAGTTTTGATAATAAAGAAATAAGGAATACAGTAATAGAGGGAAATTTTTACTTGAAAGAAACTGTAGTTGAATGGAAACCAATCAATATCAAACTGTACAGTATTTGTAGTAGTGTTAAACATCTGGTGGCAAGCTGCCCTTCCAAAGAGAGATGCACATAATAGAATCAATACTGTTTGAAACAGGCTAAATGCTTTGGTAAACTTTATAATAAATACAAATCAGCATATACTGAAGCAATTAGAAATCTCATCAGAAACAAGCAGTAAACAAGAGAACCTGATCCAGCTCATATGCAACAGCTGCAAGACAAAAACAAAAGCAAAAACAGGAGAAAGAGCATATCAACATATCCACAGAAATGAATGCTATGAAACAAGTCCTAAACATTCTCCAAACAATCAGACAAGAAATCAGAGAAATTAAAGAAGAAATTGTTAATCTAGATAAGTAAATTGTAAACTTAGAAAGTTACAATAAAAAATATATGGAGCAAATAGAAAAAGACCAGGTTCCCCATCAGGATGCAAACAACCTCATAGAGAATATAGAAGAAACTATTGAAAATTTGTAAGATATTCAACTACAATAACAAAAAATCCACTCAACAATGAATTAATTGGATCAAAACATAGACAAAATGTTCAATGTTTTCACCAATACTTTAAATATGAACACATCTTCTAATGCTTTACCTAACTATCAATGACAGAGAATCCTACAAATATAAATAACTATAATACAACCCCCAATAACATGTAGAAAGGATAAAAAAAAATAATAGCAATGAAGCAGATAACACAAACCAACTCAATATACAGTAAATCCTCTATTATATATCAATATTTCATCCCACATCACAACAAACAACATATGGACAACAACCACCTATATTATACAGGGTCTAGTTGACAAGCACAAGAGAGAAACATGGCTTAAATGGTACACCACAATGAATTGGAATATAATAGTTAGAACAGAAACTAATGGAAATCACTATCATTCTAAATACTGGAAACATTCATGATACCACATCTTATGGTTTCACAATAATGAACAAATAATCAGACAAGGTCTAAATCTAATGCTTAGCAAAGAAATAGTCAATCACATATACAATCACAACTTATGACAAGGAAGACTCATTCATGTTGATTTAACCTTCCCAAAGAAACAAAAACTCCAAATCATAGGAGTATACTTCCACACAGACTATGGAAACAAAAAATAACTAAAAACTCTTAACAAACTAAAACAATGGATCAAAGAAGCAATATAAAAAAACTGGAATCTCTTAATGCTAGGAGACTTCAATGGCATCCCAAATCCAGCATGGAATAAAGCTGGTACTGGAAACTGCAGCATATCAAACAGATCTTCTGGCCCTCAAATAGAAATACTTATTGACTATGGACTAGAAGATACCTATAGATATCACAAATCAATAAAGAGAGATACATATAGAACTTCAACAATAGTAACAGTAGGATTGATCAAATTTGAATGAACACCTCTCTTTCTGGAACAACAGGAAAGTATATATTGGAAAAATTCTAGATCTCTTAATTTTCAGCAATCACAGACTAGCAATAGCCGAAATAGAAATATGGTGACTCAACTTATCCCAAAACAATACTTATTACAACCTAACTATAGATACAACTGGCAACTGGCAAATAGCAAACAATAGAAAAAATTTAATAAAGAAGTGGATAAGATACTCAGTAAACAAGACAACAAACCAGTAACAATTGATAAGCAGTGGAACATTATATGCAACCACATTCTCAAGGCTGCCAAATTACATATTCCAAAATGAAAACCATATTGAAGAAAAAGAATATAAGAGAAAGAGTGGCAAATAAAAGATCCTTTAATTACAATGTAGACCTTCTGAAACAAACTAAAAACAATACAAAAAACTAACATGTCCACATCCAAAATACCAAAGTTTCTATAAGATTTAGATACAGAAACTTAACAACAGCTACTTAGTATATAAAAAGAACACCCCAATAACTTTATTAAACTATGGATTACCTATCTACAGAAAATTATATGAGTACACAAAGTCATTGCCCAAGCTATAATCCATAAAAAACAAAATCAAGCAATCAAACAGAGAACAACAATTAGACAACTATTCTTGACAATCAATAAAAAAGCAATGATAAATAGCATTATAAACAGATCTTATAGAGCTATAGTTCTAGATAAACTAATCATTAAGAAAAAAGAAACCAATATAACAACAGAACCAGAAGAAATCAAAACCAGGATCAGAAAATACTTTCAACAATGAACACCTGCTAGAAATATAAAACAACTAGCAGAATATCCAGTATGGGAATAAGAATATGTACCCAAAAACTCTATTAACCTCAGATGTTATCACTTAACCACTACAAAAATATCAAAAAAAAAACCAAGGAAAGCAATTAGAGATAGAAATAGCAAGTAAGCACCAGGAAGAAATCAAATCCCATATCTAGCCTTTAAAAAATCAGGTAAAAAGGCTCTGGAAAAAATAAGAAATCTTTTCAACCACATAATTAATGAAGACTTAACCCCTATAAAATAAAGCAAAGGTAATATCTACTCTATATCCAAACCCAAATATTGGCAACACAATCTGAATGTTACAAAATCCATTATTCTCTTAGATGCTGAAAGAAAAATCTTTATCAAAATTATTATTGACAGAATAGCCCGGTACCTAAAAGAAAACACAATCTTATCAGGCAGTATTTCCAGGAAACAGCCTACAAGAATCTATATATATTATTAACTATATCATTGAACATGCTAAAGAAACCAAAAAACAGGCCTGGATCCTCAGTCAAGACATGTTAAAAGCCTTCGACTCTGTGAACCTGGAGATGCTCACTAAAGCTCTTAAATGAATCAAGATTCCAATATAGATAATAAATATACTCCTATAGTAAATACTTAACCAAATATAGAACATAGTTCTAACATACCACTGACCTATAGAATAATATGAGGTCGAAGATGGTATTGATCAAAGTGATACAATCTCTTTCCTTTTATGGCATATCTTTTATAATCCCTTAATCTTCTACATTGCTAAAAACTTTTTTGGCTATACCATAACTACTAAAAATAGCAAAAAAATCAAAGAAAAATGTCTACAAAAAAAGGTGTCCATTGTTGTTAGTGCATGCATGAATGATACCATCTGGATCACTGATAACAGGAAGGAAATGTAACAAATTATAGAAAAAGCTGAGGAATTCTATCACCTAAATGACATAAGAATCAACTCTCAGAAGTCTTACCTTCTCATTATAAATAGACGTGACAGAGACTTCAATTAAAGAATAACAATGAAAAATTATACAATACATGGTTGCTGCTTAGGAACATCTGTCAGAATCCTAGGAGTATGGTATGATAGCTCTTGCAAGAAAGATTACAAAAAAACTCTAATTCAACAGAAATTTAGAAAAACCAAATCCCTGCTTGGAATGAAAAATCTGACTGATAAACAGATGCAATACATAAACAACCATGTACTAATCCCTAGTATAGAATATCTTTATAATTATATGATACTTTTCAAAAAAGTGTGTAACCTACTTATGAGCAGTATCACATCCATCTTAAAATACAAGCTAGGTCTAGCCAAAATAGTTCCAAACAATATACTCTTCAACAAGTATGAATACAATATAATTCATCTTTGAGATAGAAAACTACTTCTATATTCCACTAACTAATGTAACAGAATCAACAAACAAAATAAAACAGATGATATAGCAAGGACCAGACTATAGTTTATACAAAACAACTTCTGATCAACACAACTCATTTTGAACAAACAGAACATTCCCTAATAAAACTAGAAAAGAACCTCATATATGATATAATCTGACTTTTAAGAAGACATGGCTTCATTTTCTTATTCACCCTAAATACAAACAGCCTAACACTTATAAAAGAAGTTGATACACTAATAGAAAGAATTATGAACAAAGCCTTTTACTCAAAATATCATCAAGAATCAAAAAAGCACAACCTTATGTTCATTGGCCAAATACTTAACAAAAGTAAAACTAAGACCCTGGACTGGTGTCAAGATTTATTTTTAGAATCACAGGGTTAAAGAATGAACCAATCAGGTTCATGAAGTATTACCCTGTGATTACTAAAATAAACCTGATCCGTTAAAAAATTCAAAATAATCAACAGAAAAAAATTTTTATAGGTTAGCTCTACCAAACTCAACTTTTTTATCAATCTCAGAGTCCGGCGGTCATTTGGACATTTGATTAGTGTGATGAAAAAAGAACAATGATTTTGATTTTTTGTGAAGAATGGGTCAATCAAAATCTTGTGTGAATTTGTGGCACGTCTATAGAGTCAGAAATTTGGAAAAATGTACAATAAGCAAGATTCAGATTGGATTTTAATGATGTTGGTATAGCTTTTCGGGAATGGAATTTTTTAGTGAAAATGTTAAAAAATTTCGGAAATCTTGTGGGTTTTTTAAAAAAAAATTTTTTTATCTAATCAAATTTATTATTGTTTATTTATTTTACATCCGAATTGCATGCGCAAGATATGTTTGTTTTTTTTTTGAAGAAACGAAGCTTTGAGGAATTCTTAATAGCATGTAGACAGTTTCGTGGGTATTTTTTATTATAGCATGTAGATATTTTCGCGGGTATATTTTTTTTTCAATAGCATGTAGACAGTTTCGCGGGTATATTTTTTTCTATAGTATATAGATATTTTCGCGGGTATTTTTTTATAGCATGTAGACAGTTTCGCAGGTATATTTTTTTCTATCGCGGGTATTTTTTTTTATAGCATGTAGACAGTTTCGTGGGTATATTTTTTTCAATAGCATGTAGACAGTTTCGCGGGTATATTTTTTTCTATAGAATGTAGATATTTTCGCGGGTATTTTTTTTATAGCATGTAGACAGTTTCGCGGGTATATTTTTTTCTATCGCAGGCATTTTTTTATAGCATGTAGATAGTTTCGCGGGTATATTTTTTTCAATAGCATGTAGATATTTTCGCGGGTATTTTTTTTATAGCATGTAGATATTTTCGCGAGTATTTTTTTTATAGCATGTAGACAGCTTCGCGGGTATTTTTTTTTTAAATCGCGGGTATTTTTTTTTATAGCATGTAGACAGTTTCGCGGGTATATTTTTTTCAATAGCATGTAGATATTTTCGCGGGTATTTTTTTTATAGCATGTAGACAGTTTCGCGATATTTTTTTTCAATAGCATGTAGACAGTTTTGCGGGTATATTTTTTTCAATAGCATGTAGACAGTTTCGCGGGTATTTTTTATATATTTTTTTTCTATAGAATGTAGACAGTTTCGCGGGTATTTTTTTTATTTTTTTTCTATAGCATGTAGACAGTTTTACGGGTATTTTTTTATAGCATGTAGACAGTTTCGCGAGAAAATATTATTTAAAATATATATACAGTATACTGTATATACAGTATATATCATCTAATTTTATTTTAAAATAAAAGATGTCAATTTTTAAATTACCTGAATTGATTTCAATTATATTTTCATATTGTAAATATGATGATTTAAAAGATATACAATATGTTAATAAATTATTTTATAAGGAAGCAAATAGAATAATTTATAAAAGAAGAAATCATGTGGACGTAAAGAAATATAAAGTCTTATTTTTGACTTTTCAAGTATTGCATGATCCAGAACTTATAAGATGGAATCAAGATTTTAAAAAAAATTGCAGAAGTATTGGGATTTAAATGTAAAGAAAGAAGAATAGATAATTATTGTTATGATAGATTGAGACTTATTTTAAAATTTTCATATAGGAATTATTCTCATTTATTAAATAATAAATTATAAAAATATGAAAGAGTACATATATTCATGAAATATGAGAGGTATAGTATAGTTTCATGAATGGAAATTCGTAGGTGGTATAGTTTTGTGAACAGGGATTTATGAATAATGTAATGTTTGATTTTTAAATAAAATCGTGATGAGATTTTGTTTTGAAATTGATAAATAAAATGTGACATTGTGTTATTTTGAATTTTGATCTCATGAATGATATAGATTTTGAATTTGTGAGTTTAATTTTTAGATTAAATCTTGATAACGAAATAGATTTTAAGTATAAATAAGATGTATTTGGTAAAAATTGAGAAATAAAATGTCACATTCAAAAGATAAGAAGCATAATCGATATTGTTATTTTAATTTTATATTGTTCAAGTCAAGCAAAGCATTTTCATTGACTGATCAAAAATTTATTGATAAATATAAATAGTAAGTTATTGATCTCTATCATAATAATTGTGATATTATTTGATATGTAGTATTTCAATTTGAGGTCATGGAACTTAAGAAACTTTACATTCAAGGTTATGTGCAATTTTTGAAACCTCAAGAGATTGATTGCTAAAAGGAGGAGGGGAAGGAGTATATGAAATATGCATTTAGGGATTCTGAAAGATATAAAAAGGGAGATGTCATCAGGGATAGTAATGGAAATCTGATGAAGAAAGTTTGCAAAAAGATATATTCAAGTGGGATCAAGAGTTTTTTTAAATTTTATTTGATACATATGGAACATGCCAATGTGAAGGATAAGATAGATTGCATTTTCTATTACAAGAAGGTGTATAACAAGTGCAAGCTTTATAAGTACAAATCTAATTGTCTGAACAAGAATGGGACTTCAAAATGCAGTTGTTACAAGTATCAGTATGATTATTTTGATTTATTCAAGTTCTACTCTAAATGTAATGAGGGTTGTGTTTAGTATCATACCTTTGACTCAATATGATAAGAGCATAGATCTAAAATTATGATGGGTTGAATTGGGTACTCCAATTAATTATGATAAAGGAATTAAGAAAAGTGCTGATAAAAATAAGGTTTATAATGAATCGGCACTAAATATTTTGAATAGAATCAATATGGCCAATTAAGAGATTATCAAGAATGTGAAAGATAGAATGACTTCTTCATTTTATGATATGTGTGTATATAAAAGTATTGAGAAGATTTATAAAATTAATAATCTGATAGAAAGATTTTGGAAACTGATGACCTTCTTCTTCTATAGACCGGGTGGATCTGGAAAGATGGGATTGATAAATAAGTTATTTTTTGGTGAGATTAAAGATGGGACCCTAAAGGGGGAGGTAGGAACATAAGTCAAATGTCTCTTATTAAGAAAAATTAAAATTTTTAAATTAATAACTATAAAAAAACTATCCATAATACAGCATTTTTATATCTAATAATAAACAATAATAATATATTGATTAAAATCTCATCTCATTTAAAATATTGATT
>CAJVPT010004776.1:0-12991 GCA_910592055.1 Acaulospora colombiana | reverse complement strand
CTTGTGTGTTTGACCAGGTTTGCTTTTTCAAAAAAATTGCCAAAAAAGGAAATTTTTAGGAAAAAGGAGGATCAGCGGAAAAAACTTTTTAATAATAATATATGTTCTATTAAAATAAACAATAATATATATTTAATTAAAATATAATACTATACAAAAATAAACAATATATTTTTTATAACATATAATTCAATATAACGATAAAAAATATAAGTTAATACAAATTATAAAGAAAAGAAAAGTATATATTATAGATATACTAGTTCAACTATCAAACAAATATAATTTACAATAATATTATAAGTTATATAAACTATTTATAGTACAATATCTATCACAAATAATATCTTAAATAGGGCTCTAGTATTAAGCAAATACTCAATTCTAGATGGTATCATCACTAGAATTCTAAATATTAATAAAATTATTTTTATCAGGATCACAGTTCTTAGTAATATATTCTTTACTTATAGATCCAAGGACAAGAAAAAAAGGAAATCTTTTAGCTCTCTCCCTAGAGAATAAGTATTTTGCTATAATAAACTAGAAATAAAAATTATAACAAGCTTCTTATACTTATTTAAAGGAGCAATTGGTGATAGTAAATTATTATACAATCAAATATTTCTCAAAAAAGAAAATAAACATAAAAGTTTAGTCAACAATAATAACAAAAATTCTCTTTAATATCAAATAGAAATGGAAAAAAAAGTAATAGAAGATCAGGTCAAAATAGAAGAAATTATCAAAAAAATTAAAAGAAATAATATTGCAAAGTAGTTTTCATATCCACAAGAAACAGATCAAAATTATCTAACCTAAATCCATTTTACATTAAAAAAAATAGCAAATACAAAATGGAAGTATTTATAGCTATACTCTCAAAAGAATCAAAATATAAATAAATAATATATTATATCTTCAAAATATATTTGGACTATCAAAAACTCAAAGCCTTTCAAAAAAAAGTTTCTTAATAGAAATACTTGAACAATTTTCTGTTGTGAAAAAGAAGAAGATGTTTTATAGTATTTAGAAAAGGCTAACACTTTATAGTTATACCCTTAGAGACAGAAAAATAAATAAATGTCTTATATTCTATATACAGTATAAGAAAATCTTTAGCAAAAGAAAAAAAAATAAAAATCCTTAGTAGTAATTTTTATTATATTAATCAAAGCCACTCAATATATGAGATTAAATCTACTTTTAAAGAATATAAAGAGATAATAAATATTTATATCTATAATTATTCAAAATCATAAAAGCTTAAATAATATTATATCAATAATATGGTAACAAGAAAGAAGAATAAATAATTTATACTAATCAAGAAATATTCAGAACTATCTTCACTCAATATAAGCCAGATGATAATGATATTAATAATATTATTAAACAATAAAACTTCTAATATTGAGACTATATGGAACATACAATATTATGATTAGTTTGGTTGTATGAACAATCAGATATATTAAAGCAAAGGTATATTATATACCTAGAAATCCTCAATACACGAAAGAAAAGAGTATGCAGTGATATATTTCACATTAGCTCAAGATCTAGTAAGAACATTGAATCAATATATTTTTATTCATGGAAACAAACTCATATAGAGTACTATATTGACAGCTTCAGAAAATCAACTGAAAAGTTATTTAAACAAGGTCAGCTAATAAGGGGTCAAAGAAATATAAGATAAACTTATAACAATGAATCAAAACATTAGGGAAACAGGGTATTTAGATGTCCAACTATAGAAAACAATAAAAAATCAATAGATAACCAATGGCAACAGAAAGTTTTATAAAGAGAAGACATAGAATATGAAACAAAAAATAGACAAGATCCCTTAAATCTTATTTTAACAAACTTAAAAAGCTAAATAATAGAATTTCTAGATTATTTATAATAAATGAATAAGAGAAAATGGAAGGGATACAAATTTTTCTAAAAGTATCAGTTTTCTAGAATAATAATAAGGAGGATAAGTCTAATTCTTCTATAACAAATATTTCAAACAAAAACAAAGAGTAATAAATAAAACAAAATGAAATAAATTAGTAGCAAGATAATTATTATATTAATGCATTTTTTCAAATAGAAAAAATAGAATTTCTCAAGAATATAAAGTAATAAAAATTGGAATATATAATATTAGAAATATCTTAAATACAATAATTCAATATAGCCTTATATAAGAGATACAGGAATAGAAAATATATATGTTAGGATTAAGTGAGACCAAATTGACTAAAACAAAGGCAAAATAGGCATTCAATAATTAGACATCATATAAATACTTTTACAGTATCAATGCTGATATTATATATGAAACAAAAATCAGTCTATTAATTAAAAAAAATCTCAAAAAAAAAGTAATATAAGTAGAATAAATAAAAAGAAATATAATAACAGTCAACTTATTGATAAAAAGAAATAAAATCTACAGTATATTATACAAGTATACGTACATCTTATTTAAACAAGCAAAAAAGTAAAAAAGCAAAAAAGCATAAGAAAAAATGACTTATTAAGAATAAATATATACAAGGCTTTTATATAATATCAATAGAAGATTTTAATATAGTATAAAATCTAGTTAAAGATAGAACATTATTTTTTAAAACAAAGTTAAGACTACTATAGCATTTAGAAATCTTTTTATTTAACTTTTTCAATAAATAAGTTTTTTAGATATATAGGTAGTATAGAAAGAAAAAACAAAACTTAAATAAGAGGGGATATAATGAATAATACTTAAATTGATTATATATGGATATCAAAAGACCTAACAAAATATTCAATTCTATAATTTGACAATTAGAGCATAAAGAAAATTATAAATAGTAAATATATATTATTAATAATGACACTATTTAATACAAATCTTTTCATTAGAAACATGATAAACAAATTGTCTACTAAAAAAAAAAAAGAAATATATAAAAGAATCAATAATAAATCAATGGCAGGCCTTTGATAATAGTTTGAACCATAAGTTTAAAACAATATTAAAATCTTTATTATAAGAAGAATCAGAAAAAATACAAGAGAAGTTTAAATAAACAAGATATAAAAGATATTTGGAAATCTAGTTAACAAGATAATCTTTAATAAGCTTGTAACAAAAAAGACAGTTATCTTAAGAAACAAGCACTATAGATATAGTTCAGAGTTTATCAAATATAGAAGAGTATTATAATTAATAATAATCTTCAGAAAGTTGAGTCTTCTAATAACTTAAACAAGCTATGGATTTTTAGTACAGCCATAAAAAAATATAACAAAACTCACAATTCCAATTATTAGATTGAAAACTGTTATATTCAATATAATATTCTAAATATTTCATAGATATTATTAAAAAAGAATATATAAGATACAATAGAAGGCCTTAAATTTATTTGTTAAAACTTCAAAGAAAAAAAGGCTAAAAATATAATTTAAACAGCCTTAGAATAAAGATATGAGAATTTGCAAAATAATCAAAGAAGAATGATAAACTCATTAATAAAGAAAAAACATATTAAAATAGTTTTGGATTGGATTAAAGTTAAAAAAGAAAAATCTGAATATATTATAATTAAAAAGAGTAAAATTGTGAAAGAAGTTAGAAGATATCACCAGGAAATCTTCAGAAAGTAAAAGTTCAACTTTGATAATCTTATTAATAACTGGAAAGAAGAATACAATTTCAAGAACTATATCAAGATATGGTAGTATAAAGATCTTCTAGATCTTATTTTACAAAAAGAATTAAGTGAAATACTCTAAATGCTTCTCAATAACAAGGCCTTATAAAAATTACAAATCAGCTATAAAATATTAAAAAGGCTAGATTATAAAAAAAAAGAATATTTAAGAAAAATATTAAACATTTTTCTAAAATGGTAAACAATACTTATTAGTTGAGAACAGAGTCACATATATCCAATAGCAGAACCAAAGTTATAGAAATATGATTTTCTAAATACAAGACCTATTGTATTACTAAAAATTATAAGAAAATATTTCATTAAAATTTTAACAAGGGCTATGAAAAGAATCAAACTTTCAAAGAAATTCATTAAGATTATAATAGGCTTGTTTCAGATAGAGAATTTAGAATTATAATCAAAAATAGGCTCATAAGATCAGTAATAATTGGAGACAAGATTGATCAAGAAAAAACTATTTCATATCTAATATAAAGAATTTTTTATAATCCTTTGTTATATAAAATTCAGAATAATTAAATAATGGAATATAAAATATTAGTTACCTGAGATTCAAATCTAAAAGGAGAAAGAATCAATAAAAAATTAAAATCTAGACATGTAGCAATTACTTTCATGAATGATACTATATAGGTAGCAAGATCCAAAAAAAAATATAAAAAAGATTCTAGAATAAGTAAAAAATTTTTATAGAAACAATAACTTTTAAATAAATAATAACAAATTAATACTGATTATTATTAATAATATTAATCACTATCTAAAAGAAGTTAAAATAGGAATTAATAGTGAAATAATTAAGGAACTAGACAAAATTGAATATATAAAATTCTTGGGAATCTGAATTAGTAATCAAAAAACAGTGGTTGAACTAAAAAATAAATACTTAGAGAGATTAATATAATAATATACTGTATGTCCTTAAAAATAAAAGGTTAACTGACAAGCAAATACTCTATATTCTAAACAGGATCCTAATATTAAGAATAGAGTTCTAATTACAATACAGCATGCTATTTTGGAAAATATGTACTATTTTAATTACTACATATAAAAAGTTTTTTAAAAACAAAAGCAACTTATGCAGATCTATACTTAATAGTATAGTATACTATTCAAAGATTCATAACTTAAAGAGTATTTAGATACTACAAAAGAAAAATCAAATAGCAGAACTATATAATAGACTAAATTATTCAGGACTAGCAGGTCTTGTAACAGTTATTATAATCAAATAAGCATTAGTTAAATATTGGAAGCCACTTTATCTACTTATTTACAAGTTATTAAATCATATATCAAGTAGAAATAACTTTGCACTTCAAGTAATAAAACTGGCCAAAGATATAGAAATAATGTTTTAAAGCTTAAAATAGCAAGAGATCTTTGAATAGAATAAAGAAAACTCTTAATTAAAGAGTATCTAGTACTAGATGAATATATAAAAGCTACATTATTACTTAAAAATAATAAGCTGATATATATAAATTAGCTGATCATCCATGAAACTAAAGAACTAAAAAGATAGCAAAAGATTTAACTAATCTAGAGAACCAGTAAGGAATCTATTCCAAAGTAGTATCTAGCTATAAAAAGAGGTATATAAGAAAGAGGACTAGAATGGCTTACAAAACTTTAGAAAGAAAACTAGTTAAAATGAAGATCAGCAATTATAAAAGTAAGTATAAATTATAATAAAAGATAAATATTCTGAGTAGTAACAAGTAATAGGCATTAAAAAATAATATGGAAAAGCTAAGAACAAAAGATATGAAGCAAGTAATACAAATAGAATAATTTGATTATACTGATCTTCAAATAATCAAAAAACTAGTTAGACAAAATATTTAGAATATATAGAAAGTAGAAAAGTAAAGAGTCAATATATAATAGAGACAAAAAGAAATAGAATATATGAAGTTTTCTATTTAAACTCAAGAAAATTTATAAGAAAAGCCTAGCAGTTAAATATTCCAAGTTCTAAAATAATTCTAGAAAGAACAATAGAAAAAACAATTCAAGATAATTATAAATCCAGTCTGAACAGTAAAGTAGATCAAGTAGACATAAAGAATTAGGGAAAGTAGATCATCAGAAGTAACATAAAAAAGAGGCATATCAAGATCACTTATTTAAAATATTTTGATATAATCAATAGTCCAATAAAATATTAATCTTTTTTTCTAATAAGTCTTTTATTAATAATAGAAGTGAAAAAATGAAGATAGGAGCAAAATAAGTACAAGTAGGAAAAGAGAATAAAAAAAATAAGTTTCAAATAGAAATAAATAATTAGTTATTATTCACTAGAACAAAATAGTAGTAATAATTATAATTTTATTAGTTATTTCAATGAACAATAAAATCAAGATTTTTATAAATAGCCAAACCTATATTGTCAAGTGAAAAATAATAGAGAAAGAGGATTTCAAATGAACTTACATAAGATGATTGAAGAAAAAAAACTGGTTTCTGTGAACAAGAATATTGGATATTGTTAAAAAAAAAAGAGTTGAATTTAAAACTGGTCAAGATCAAAATATATTCTAAAATTCATACAATGAAAATCAGATACTCTAGTAAAGAAAATCTTAATGCTTCTTATAATCAAATGAAAAAATCTTACTTTATTCAAAATCATTATTAAAATCAAATAATATAAAATAACTTTAGATAATTCTATAAAACAGTTTATAAAAAATATGAATAATAAAGTTACAGCTTATCAAAAACTCTTTTCACCAATCCTCTGATCATATATAAAAAAGATGTTTGCAAAAGTTTTTATACTTCTTTGCTAATAAAGTCTTAACACTTTTCTTAAAACAACTTGAAATATTATTTCAAAAGTCACTGCTACCCTTTTATTATTGTCTACAAACCTCTTCACTTAAAAATTTGACTTCTAGTGATCAAAAAAAGTCAAGTAATACCTTTTATACCAATGGCAAGAAAGTTTTTAAAGGAAGAAGAACCAATTGTAAAGTACTTGAAGATCTATCTGACCTTTGAAGCAAGAAATTTATGAAGGTTTTTTGCAGTAAAAGGCTTATTTTCTTCTATTTTAGCGATCTTAATTCTTTTAAAACTCCCATTTTCATGATTTTCTAAGGAATTTTGCCTACTTCAGTTTGATCTTGAATTTTGAGTAACACAAATTCTTATCAAAGGTGATTGGCTAACATGAAACACATCAGTTTTTGAAATTTAAACAAGCTCCTATTGATTACACTCACATATCTAATTATATCATTGATGATATAGAAAAGAAAGTTTTAGAAAAAGTGTTCTTTCCAACTGTGTATGTTCAACCTTCAAGAAACAATTATAATATAAAAAGATAAGTAATAGATAGGCAAACAGATCTAACTTTTATCCCTTATTAAGTTCCATAAGTGATAAAAAAACTTTTTTGAACAAAAGTTGAAATCTTCAAACTTTTATTTTAGTTGAATAAAGTTTTTAAAGAGATTTTATTTATTTTGGTCAGACAAACTCTTTTATAATATGGCACTGATTCTAGTAGCAATAAGTGAATCTGCATATCAACAGAAGAATAAGTTTTTCAAACATTCTTCTTAAAGTCACTTTTAAGAATAATTAAGTTTCTCAAACATTATAAAGCTTAGATGATATCTTAACTAGATAAATCTCTTTTAAAAGGAAACTGTGAAATAAAACAAAAATCTTTTGAAAGCTTTTAATTATATTTTCTTTTTCCCTTTTTTCCAGTACCATACTTTAGCAATTCATCATTTTTTAGGATAATCGATAGTAATAAACTATTGGCAATAATCCTGATTGACTTAAAGATACTATACTATGCCAAGCTATTAGAAGAATATAATATAACTTCTTAAATTTGACTTAAATTACCTAGTTTAGACTTAGTTTTGTTTAATTTGAACTAATTTAGTAGACTCTATATATTTTTTAAGTAGTATAGTCCTTTAACTAATAATATACAATAACAAGTTAGTTGATTTGTAAAAAGTCTATAAAATATTTTGATATCTCTCAATATCTTAATAAATATATACTAAAGCAGTATAATTGTGGATAGTATTTACAATTTTGATTTGAATCCAATTGATCCATGAATTAGATATGAATCAGATTGAATCAAATTTCAAAATTTTTAATCTGATCGGATTCAGATCAAATTAAATTTTAAATTTACAAAATTTATTGAATTCAAATCAGATTCAGATCAAACCCAATATAATTCAAGTTGATATGCACCAGTTCATATAATTGTTATATAATTATTAAATTTCATTTAAATCGAATTATTTAGAAAATTAAATCAAACTATTTAGAAAATTAAAATCAAATTATCTAGGAAATTAAAATAGGATTTTTTTTTAAAAAAATAATATAAAAGGCAAGTTAAAAAAATTCAATACTTGCTCTTTTTGATGATTTTTTAATCATTTCTTTTTGATATTATAGTTTTACTACTTATTACTTTTATCATATTCTTTGATTTTGCTTAATTTATTTCTTTTAAAAATAGAATATAAAAACTCATTTGATAGTATACAGTTTGCATACAATGAAAATAGCAGTTTAACTAGCCATGACAATATCAATATTGAAAATACTAACACAAGCAATCCATCGGAATCGACCTTAGTTACCTCAACAATTTCTAGAAATAAAGTAAGGGAACACTTCACAAGGAGTGCAAGTTTTAAAGAGGACAAAAAGGCTACTTGTAAATATTGCAGGATAATATATACTTGTAGTGGAGACAGTACTTTTAATCTAATGAAACATCTTGAAAAAACTCACCTGACAAAATTAAATATAACAATTGGCAACACTAAAATTGTTGATTTTTTTAAAACAAAGATAATTTCAAATAATATTTAAATTTTTTAAAAAAATACTATTGATTTTTTGTATTTATATATAGTGGATATATGACTTGCAAAAATGAAAAAAAAACTTGTTCAATGGATCATTATCAACCAGCAATCTTTTACAGTTGTCCAAGAACCAGTTTTTCTTGCTTTCATATAAACATTAACATTGGATACAAAAATACCATCAGCTACTTCTATTAAGACCTGTATACTGGACTTTTATTTAAATAATCAAGAAAAAATTCAAAAGATGTTGCAAAAAATAGAAAGCTATATTTCATTTATACTTGATATTTGGACATCAGTTTCAATAAAAGTATTTTTAGGCACAACTGCCTATTTTATCGATAAAGATTGGAGAATATAGAGTATAATAATAGACTTTATACAGCTGTGGGGTACCCATTTGAGCAAAAGTATTAAAGAAGTATTTTTATCATGTTTAAAGAAATTTATGTTTCAAACAAAGGTAAATTTATTTATATATTTAAAATAAATATACTATAATATAAAGCTAAAACAGTTTATTTAATTTTTTTATATATTTAAAATAAATATACTATAATATAAAGCTAAAACAGTTTATTTAATTTTAAAGATTCTGAAAATTATAACCAATAATACTACAAATAATATTGTATTCGCTAAATTGGTAGAAGAGTGAAGTAAAGCTCAAGCAATATATTTTAGTACAACAGAAAACCATTTACAATATTTTGTGCATGTTATTAATTTAAGTGTATAAAAAGCTTTAAATATATTAGGAGAAAATCTAAAACAAGTAAGCTTATACAGTATATACAATATAATGTTTTTTATATTTACAAATCTATTTATATATAGTTATGAAAACTGATTGTAAAAATATGATTATTACCTCATTGGCTGGAAAATTAAATAATGCTTGCAAAAATCAGCAAATAGAAACTTAAAACCTATTTTAGATGTAGAAACTTAATGGAATTCAACATATAATATGGTTGCATATGCTATATAGCTAAAAACAGTATGTTTATCTTATATTATTTAACATTTATTTAATATAATTTAAATAGTTTATTGTATATTTATAGGTAAATGAATATCTTATGATGTCAAGTCAAAAATTAAAAACTATGTATTTACAGATAGTGATTGAAATATATTCAAACAAATAATGAAATTTCTTGGATATTTTCATGAAGTAACTACAATGGTATCAGCATAAACATACCTAACACTTTCTATTACAATTCCATTATATAATATTTTAATTGATCATTTGGAAGATATCATTAATAATGAAAGGATTAATTTGAATATTAAAGAAGTAGCAAAAATATGTCGGAATAAAATTTTAGAATACTACAACAAAACAAATAAAATTTATACACTGGCAATTGTTTTAGATCCACAATTTAAAATAGAATACTTTATTGAAAATTGTTGAGAAAATTTAATTGAAAAAATAAAAAAAGAGTAAATATATTTATTGTATTTATGCATGTTTGTAATATAACTTACTAATATTAAATATTTTTTATTTTCTAGTATTGATAATATTTTTCAAGATTATGGAGAATTAAATTCAAGAACTGTAGAAGCCACTGAAATAAGTGAGATATATAATACAGTTAGGATAAAATTATTCAAGTGATGGTATATAGAAAATCAAAATAAATTATAACTATATTTTTCATTACCTTGGATAACAGAGGAAACAAATATTTTGAAATAGTGGAAAATAAATGAACAGTAATTTCTATGTTTGGTATGTATTGCATGTGATTACTTAGCAATACCTGCAACTAGTGTATCTGTGGAACAGGTTTTTTCGACTAGTAAAAATTTAATTACTGATAAAAAAAACTGACTTTTAGATAAAACAGTAAGGGCATGCATATGTTTAAAGTCATGGTGGCAAGGGTTTCTAGCAAGCAGCAATTAGAATTTTATTTGATATATAAATTTTGATACTATTTATATATAAAATAATATTTAATAAAAGTCTTATTGAATCTAATTATAGTCATTAAAGTTATGTTTATTGGAGTTTAAAAATAGAATTGCTTTATTGAAGGAGCAATTATTAAAACAGCCAATTTTAAAGCAAGTATTGTTATTGTAAATACTAAAATTACAAGTAGGAGAAATGTAATTGTTAGTCTGGTGCAAGCACCATAATTGTTAAAAATCATAATTGTTAAAAGTCATAATTGTTAAAAATCAATAATATAATAGATCAACATTACAAATATGGATGTAAATATGAGAAATATGATTGGACATGATCAATTTAAAAAAAAAATTGTAATCAATTTATTGTGTTTAGTTTCATCATTGCTACTAAACAGTTCCTTCTGCTAACCAGTGTAAGCAATACATTAGCAGCCCTTATATTTTTATCAACTTGTTATAGCTTTTGCTTAATATATATACCTGTTTTTTTTTTTAAAAAAATTTTATCAACTATTTAACAGCTAGCTTTAACTTTGTCAATTCCCAGCCTTTCGACTATCGATCTACAGTCGATCATAAGTTTTACATTCCATAGTTACAGATAAGCAATGCTTTATCAAACTATACATGCTACTACTATTATTTTATTACTACTAGTACTAACTGGAACCACTATTTTCATTTCTCAGTTTTTTGACCTCAACTGTAATCGATTACAAGTCTTTAGTTAATATCATAAACAAGTAAGTAACATTTATCAATACTGTAATGTCCTGCTGTTACTTTTATTGATCATAACACTATTCAACTAGCATAAACTGAGCCAATGAAAGTCATAAAGCTACAAAAAACCATCGATTTCTTTCTACAAAGGGTGAGTGGGTGAATTTTTAAATTGACATGCCCTTTATATATTATATTAATTAGCATACTATGTATCTCCAGTAGGTAACCCTGAACTAGTGCAGATAGGCCTATGTCGATACAAGGTAGTATTTGCAAGTATCGATATAGTATCGATGTTGCTTCTAGTAGAAAACCCTGAACTAGCAGCCTTTGCTGTATCGATACTGAGGTAGAAATGGTGTAGCAAGGATGTCTTGTGCCTCTAATGGAAAACCCTGGACTAGTGCAGGCAAGCTTGTTGTCGAATACTACTTATAAATATCAATTGATACCATTTGTTATCAGTAAGAAACCCTGAACCAGCATGTAGAATTTTATCGATAATAGGTTATTTTTGACTATCGATTTCTGCTTTGCATTAGTAGAATACTATATATATTAAGCTAATTTTAAATGTCTCAATTTAGAAATCTTTGTTGCTACTCTCCAATTTTTTGTATTACAAAAATACAATAATCTAATAAAATATATTGTATTTTTAAGTGAACCGATACATCACTTGCTAAATGTTTACTTGACCATTTCTGATCCTAACATCAATACTTATCAATATGTAAATATAATAAAAAATACTTGTATACTATATATTTCAAGTTTATTAACAATAAAACAATACAAGTCAACTAGTGGAGGGATTTTTCGAGATTCGTGATTACTTGTGATAATGATTTGAAAAATGCTGCTACTGCTTTGAGGGCCAATATTGATGATGTAAAAAAATTCAAAAAAAAAGATTTATAAAAATTTTGTAAGTTAAAATTTTTGCAATTTTTTTATAACTGTATTAACTTAATTGAATTACAGGTCAGGAAAAATTTATTGATTCAAAAGTATCTTGAGGAGATACATGCAGTAAAAATGATATATCTTGACTCCTTTCCTAGTTATTATGAAAAAAAAATAAAAAAAAAGTGGATATTTGAATAAACAAACCCCTTGTCTTATGTACCTGTAATTTAAGCTGCCTCCTGTCTTCCGATAATAATAAAAAAAAATAAAGAAATAATAATTCATGGTAGAGCCTTCAACAAGGTGATACTGGCTATATACTGAAATTGTATTGGTCCTGATATACTTGAACTTATGAGAAGCATGATTATCGACATGTTTGTTTTGCGCCAACAAGTTGCCTGATCATCAGAAATCAAAGAATTGGATCAAGGTGCCTTAACAACTACAGGATATATATTTAACTAAAGTTAAGTTTTTACTTTTTAAAACTTTATTAATGTTAATGTTTGCAGGTATCTTTTGATAAGAGAAAGTGAAATATTTACCTATGTGCATAGCATACCTATTGAATTACGAGGGTTTGAAAGACAATATTTGCAAAAAGAGAAAGTTGTAGTGATGAATAGTTTTCTTTTCAACTATACCATGCATATATTTCCTGAAGATGTGATCTCAAGTATATAAAAAAAAATGATTATTAAAAAACTCTTTTTGCTGATCCTCTGACCACAACCAAAAAAAATGTTCACAAGAAGTTTTATACTTCTTTGCTATTAAAGTCTTTACACTTTCATTAAAACAACTTGAAGCTTGTCTTCATATATC
>CAJVPT010004775.1:0-12992 GCA_910592055.1 Acaulospora colombiana | reverse complement strand
GGAGGAGAGGGAAATTGAGCCCGAGACCTTTGCTCATCTCGTCAGCTCGACTCTATACGAAAAAAGGTACCTCGATTATGCATCCCTATAGACTATAAAATAACCCGGTCGTAACAGGTTTGGTCCCTATTTCCTTGAGCCTGTCATTGCCGGACTATCCAAGGGAACAAACAAGCCATTCATCGCGTCGACAGACGTGATCGGCTGCATCAACTTTGCCAAGGATTTCGTCGTTTCAGGAACGGCGACTGACAAGTTGTTTGGTATGGCGGAGAGCCTGTGGGAACCCGATCTGGTGAGGGTCATATATCGTAAAGTGAATCTCTGGTACTCATAGATATATGTCTACAGGAGCCTGAAGATCTGTTTGAGACCATTTCGCAGACGTTGATGAACGCGGTAGACCGAGACGCCTTTTCAGGTTGGGGAGCTATCGTCCATGTCATGTAAGCGCCCACCTCTTCCCCCTTTACGTTGTGACATACTCATGCTCTTGCTCACAGCACTCCGGAGAAGGTGATCACACGACGGCTAAAGGCAAGGATGGATTAGGCTCCTTTGATGTATACAAGAATCATAATATACAAAGACTGCACGTCGACGCTCTTGTAAATTTGACTCTTGATCCTGTTAGATGCTCCCTTTTTGAATTACTTTACGTTGTAAACAACAGCCTGAAAGCCTCCATTGATTGTGGCGCGCGGTTACTTTTACATCTCCCAACACGGCCTCGCACGTACGAATGCAAGTGTGTGCGATTGTGACGGAGAAACGCATGTTTTTGGCTCTAGCTGAATGATAATGGGAGCGCCAGCGGTGTATATGGCCCAGGCTTTTGCGCGCGGCTAGCAAAGATGCATCGAGACGTGCTTCATTGACCGGGCGGCCTTGGAAACGAGTCGCATATTTAGGGTCACTTTGCTTGGGGCCGCACTTGCCTCTCCACTCCTCCTTCTCCCCTTCTCTTTCTCTCCTAATAATCTCTCTTTAAAGCATCTGTAACGACTAGGAAAACGGCGAATAGATTCTGAGCGACGCTCCAAGTTTCAGCCTGTTCCATTAGCCCGTCGACCTCTTCACTCGAACGACTCGGAGCTAAAAGATGCAACCTAAAGCACTTGCCCGCTCGGACACACACTTCGTGTCTGGTTTTGGATCTACTGGCAGAGGGGGTCGCCATGCCCTCTCTAGTTTTGGTGAGTATCAAATTTCTATCGACGCCCTCTCCGGTTCCTATTATTCTCCATCGAGATTCTTGCCAGCGCCGTAGATGGTGTGCCCGAGGAGCTGAATATTACTCTGCACCCTTTATTCCCAATATTACTCTGTGTCTGAGAGACTCGAGGCATGGATCGCACGAAGTGAAAATGCGGTCCTACGGCCTTGGTGCTTCGCTACGGCCAGATAGCCACCGCCTCACAGACACAGTGCGCTGGCAAACTGTTCTGTCACGCACATTATCCAATGAAATCTCATCTAATTATACACTCCTTATCTGCCTCGCTCCTCTCCATAACGCTTGGGTTATGTGCTGACCACCGACTTGTGTTTTTGTAGTCAACGCGTTGCTTGCAACTGCATTATTTCAATGCTGGCACTTTATTCTCGGTTTTTCTGCGTGGGCAGCTATGATCACTGCCATCACCAAGACCGGTGTCTATGATCTATCTATCCAACCCACCCTCTTGACGGTGCTCGGTACTGTCTTGGGTTTCGTCATTTCGTATCGTACCTCCTCGTCTTTCGAGCGATACAATGAGGGCCGAAGGTACTGGTCTACAATCATCTATAACTCCAGGACCCTTGCACGTTCCGTCTGGTTCCACGTTCCCGGTGAGCAAAGACCCATTCCAAATATACCTGCATTTAGCTCATATTGCCCCGGTTAGATATCGCATATACTGTGGGAAGCACTGACGATGAAAAACGCGCACGTACTCTGGTAGAGAAGAAGACCATCTTGAACCTTATCGAGGGCTTTGCGTAGGTGTTCTACCCATTTCTTTGCACCTTTGAGGATTGACATGTATCCAGCGTTTCCGTCAAGCACTACTTGCGTGGTGAAGAAGGCATTCGCTATGAGGATTTGTTCCATTTGACCAAGTACCTCCCTGCCTATGCTCTCCCTGCTGGCAAACCAGATCGCCATTCAGACGAAGACGACATGCCATTTACCAACGAAAAGGGTCCAAAGGGCGCCACTAACGGACTTCCTCTCCCAGCAACCAGCCCCCGCGCGCGCATGTTCAAGATGAGCGTCGGCCCTGATGGTGGACCCCCACTTCTCCCCTCCAGGAACCCACCTAGCTTCTCCATCTTTGACATCTTCCCTTTCACAATGTTGGTCAAGCCACTTACCAAGCGAGGAGTCAAGCTCAGTGGAAAGACTGCTGCAAAAGCCAGGGCAAAGATGGGATACGGCCGCAACGACCGTGATGATGTTATCTCGCACAACATTCCCCTGGAAGTTTCCCTCTACTTGGTGAGTTGTTTTGTCCTGAATGACTAGCTGGGGCCCTATTCTGATGCTGGTTTAGTCTGCCTACATTGCTGCTCTCCAAACCCGCAAGGTCTGCGACGTGCCCACTATCAACTTGCTGCTCAACTCGCTCAACGCCATGGTTGATGCCTTGACTGGTTTGGAGCGCATTCTTACCACCCCTATCCCCTTCTCCTACTCTATCCACTTGTGGACCGTAACTCTCTTGTATTGCGCTGCTTTGCCATTCCAATTGGTCAAGACTATGAGGTACGGAATCAGTCACCCTCTAAAGATGACACTCTAACATGTATTCATAGCTGGCTTACCATCCCTGCTACTGCCATCGCTACATTCGTCTTCACTGGTTTCGTCGTTGCTGGCGAGGAAATTGAAGATCCATTCGGCTTTGATAGGAACGATCTCAACCTTGACCACTTTACTGCCAACATCATCAGGGTCGAACTCGCATCCATCACCTCTGTTCCAGTTCCTGATCCCGCGAAATGGGCCTTTGTCCCCGAGAATGATCACTTGTTCACTCGCGACATGCCATATGGTCAAGCTCCCACTCCAGAAGATTGGGTCAAGAAGGGTGTTATGGAAATGAGAATGCAGTTGGCCAGAGGACTCTCTCATGACGCGACGGAGAACCCTGCACCCAAACCGCACAAGAACAGGAAGGGAGATCTTGGTGGTCATCAGGAATCTGCGCCTGTAGCTAGCTCTGCTGGTGCTGTAGGTGCCGCTGGTGCTGCCGGAGGTGCTGCTGGTGATTCTGCTGCTGGTGGAGGAATCGGTGGCGAATAGACGAATAGACGCTCGATCACAAACGCGAAGGGGGAAGGCCAGCCCAGTGTTTAATGCCCCCTTCATGATTCCAAAGGACCAAAAATTGTCGTATGGTAATTCGCTTTATATGCCTGTTTACCGGACAGCTCGTGCTTGTCGAGTTTTTTATACGCCCTTGTACCTACGGACATCGATGCTTCTGCCATAGACAGGCGTCGAGTTGTCCCCTGGATATCTAGTTATAACACGTATTTTCCTGCAATAACACTCCCATTTTTATATCTACAATGTTGTTTACTTGAGGAGATGGAATTGGCCACATCACGAGAGCACCCAAAATTTTGAACTCCGATCTCTTGCAGGTTGAATCCCTCCCCCATCGAGCGCTCTTCTCTCCCCATCAACGCGTCCTCCTACGCGACTCACCTTACTGTAAATCTTTAGCTGAACATAATGCCCTCACGTAAGAAAGCGACCGAGGAGGGGGCCACCTCCGTAGAACCTGAAAGACGCTCGACGCGTATCAAGGAGATGCCTGCCAAAGCTGCTGCAGCCCCTGCGACGACTGCTGCCGCAAAAGCAAAAAAGGCAGTGAAAAAGGCAGATCCTGATCTCACTGAATGGAAGCCTACCAAGAAGCCAGCTGCGAAAAAGCGCAAGAAAGCGGATGTTGAAGGAGAGGAGGAAGAGGCTGGCGAGGCTGAGGAGGCCAAAGAGGAAGAGAAGCCCAAGAAGAAGGTACGACGCTCTCCTTTTCACGCTCTATCTACTCGTGTAAACGGGTGTTGTGGGGGGCTATGGGCTGGTGCTGACCACCCACTTTGTGTGCTTTGTAGGCAAAGACCGAGGCCAAACCCGCCGAGGCAAAGCCAGCCACGGCGTCTAAAGCAAAAAAGGCCGCACCAAAGTCTGAGAAGGCTGAAAAAGCTGCAGAAACCAAGGAAGCAAAGGAAGCGGCTACTGCGGTGAGAACGCTCACTACCTAGCACCCTACTACCTTTGAATACTGACCCGTGTTTGTTGCTCTGAACCGCGCCGCCTCTCTTTTATCATATTCGCAGACCCGCACAGAACGACGCAAGAGCGGTGTCGTGACGGTACAGCCCACGATTGAAGAGGGCAGCGAGGGCAAGTCCGATGGCGAAGCCATGATCGTTGGATCCATTTTACCCCAGATGGTATTGAAGAATGAAAAGGGCGAGGATATAGAGATTGCTACGATCACTCACGATAGCGGTGTTGTCATTTTTGCCGCCCCCAAAGCCGATACACGTGAGTAGTTTGTCCTTTGTGAAAAGATCCGGTCAACTGACTGGTACTTTTCGACATAGCCGGGTGCAATAAGCAGGCGTGCCACTTCCGTGATAGCTCTGAAGACCTCAAGAAACTTGGATATACTGTCTATGCCTTGACGTCGGATACTCCTGCTGCCCTCACCAAGTGGCAGACCAAAAACACGTTGGGATACTCTCTCCTCTCCGACCCCAACCGCAAATTTATCCAATTGCTCGGTGCTAAGAACGGCAACGCCACCAAACGCAGTCATTTTGTGTTTGAGAAGGGAACTGGAAAGCTTCTCGAGGCCAAGATTGGTGTCAAGCCTGATGAGAGGTAACAGTCAATCCTCTTTCGTATGATACAGGGTCTCACTCCTTCCTAGCCATGCTTCTGTCCTCAAATTTGTTCAGTCTCTGTAAACATATTCCAGTGCACATTACTCGGATCTTCAACACACAGTATTTCAAGACAAAAGCAAGTCAGGGAGAATCATCTTGAATACCTCTGTTGAACAGTAAGAGAGTTCTCATCTACTAGCACTTAGCGTCCCCCATTGCTTTCTATGTGATATATTTGTAATTGCGTCAGGCGGTCATCGACATGGCCATTTGGATGTACCAGCCATTTCCCTTTCGTTGTGATTTCATAGCTCCCCTGATGACCCATTCAATGAAAGTAATTTCCATTTACTTGCAACATTCGTATGAGGAAATAAAGTGGATATTAATGATGCTCCTAGTAGCTTATGAGAAAGCACGACGCAACAGGTAAGCGGAGTCCATGAACAGTTTAGAAACGAGATGTGTAAATGACTGGGAGTAGATGGAGTTAATAATCAGTTGGATTTGCTCGGGGTGGGCGAGGGACGGGTGGATTCATCTGTGGTTGGTTCTCTGGTATCGGATCCCCATCGATATCGTAGTCCAAGACGCGCGCTGGCGGTCGTTCTACTTCTGCTTCAAGCAACTCGATTCGCAAGTCGTCTCCCGCAAACTCTCCGAGCTCCCCTTCCATCTTTTCTTGGGTTAACAGCGCAACACCCTTTCGGAAGACTTCCCCTTCCTCTTCTACCCAAATTCGACTCCTAGGCGAAGAATCAATACAATTATAGAAATTTAAGCCACTAGGTATACATACCTGGTGTCGGTCGGCGAGCCTGTAGCTTCATCCACTGTAGAACCCGGTTCTGGAATAATCTTTGCATCAGCATCCTCTTGGGATTCCCCGAACGATGCCGGTTCCTCGACATGAATGGCTCTTCCCTTTCCTTTATCCCGTCTAGGTGTTATTGGGATATCGTCATCGTCTTCACCCTCTGCATTGGAAGGTGTAGCAGGTGAAGTGAGACTTGAAATTGACGAGTTGGAAAAGGAATGTAAAAGGCCCGGAGACAAGATGTCCGGAGTGTACGAAGGTGTTCCTGGAGCAGAAGTTTCTGAGAAACGGAAGGATCCGTTGTTCAAACCGCTCAGCGCCAACGAAGGTCGAATGGGTTTGATCTCTTCGATCTTCTTCAGTAGATCTGTGATATTATCGTTCAATGTCAACATTTCCTCCAGTTTAGAAGGATCATCAGACGCTTCGATTGCTGCACCGAGCGCAGGAAGGATCGCCTTGGCTCTATTGAGGATCACTGCATCATCCAACGAGAGGGTCGGATGTGGGCCGGTGCGATCCTTAAGGATACGTTCCAGATGATACTGAACCTCTCGGGCTCCTTCCACAGTATCTCCCTCGATCTATATCTTATTAGGTCGGGTGTCAAGATCAGGTATCGGATGCACTCACTCTTTTGCCTTCACCATTTCGCACGTCGCGAGCAAGCGCGGAGGCTTCTATCATGCCCCATATACCCTTTCCTCGCGACGGCGCTCCCTCACTTCTGGCGCGCGCGTCTGCCCGTTCTGTGTTCCGTATACACCAGCTCAAAATTTCTCGACAGAGTCTGAGGTATTTGTTAAGTAGAACGTAAAGCTATGTGTCATAAGCACCACTTACCGTGCCATTTCCTCATCTCCAGGTGGAATATTGAGATCCAAGCACCTCATGACTTCGTTCGCCTATAGTGTGTGAGTAATGGATTATTTTCTCACGGGATTCTTACTTTAAGTCCATTGCTCAAGGCCATGACTCCTGCCATACCCAGAAAATTCTGTGTGAGATCAAGGTGCAAAAGGCTGGTCGATTCTGGTAAGAATTCGGCCAACATGATGGCCCCGTCATCTGTCATAGAAGTTGATGACAAGAAAAGCCGCTTCAGAGCAGTATTCAAAGTGAATGCCGTCCTTAATGATGTGATCTATGTACGAATTAGCTGCTTTCTGAAACCACTTGATGAACTTACTCCTTCAACACCAGGTCCACAGCAAGGGTTTCTACTCATATCCAGGGTCTCCAAAGAGGTATTATATTTCTAATGGAAAATTAGTGTCATTTACACTGTGTAAAGGTTTCAACGTACAAGTGCGTCCGCAATGTTCTCTAGACCATCTGAACCAATCTTATTGTCGGAGAGATTGAGGATTTTGAGAGTGCGATTGCGCTTGAGAACCTGGGAGATGTAGGCAACGCCTGTCTAATCTGAAGTGAGAACATTGGCAAAGAATCAAGAAGAAGCACCCTTACGCGGAGATCATTGCCGCGTAGATCCAGTGTTTTCAAGGAACCAAGTCGTGGTAGATTATCCAAAGCCCGGACTTTATCCAAAAGCGCTGCACTGGGCCCAGCATTTCGGGCAGCAGCAGTCGCTGCGGATACAACTTCACTCGGCGTTTGAGGGGGAACATGCCGAGTGGTCACACCGCCACCTTGTGATGTAGAAAACCGAGGAACTTGTCTTTCTTCCCGGTCAACAGTTGGTGAAGCCGAAGCGGTGACTGTGGCAATGGCGGATGCTCTCTTTGACCGAGGTATGTAAGGCGTATAGGTTGTTCCGGGTGCGGCGGGTTGGACCGATATCGGAGGATGAGAAGTCGTAGGTGACAATATAGATCCTCGAGGCGTCGCTGGAGGAGAAAGTGGCATGGTTGAGAGTCTTGGCGAGGAAGGGAGGGAGGATGTGCCATTTGCGGTGGTCGGGATAGTATCTGGATAATCTTTGATCATAAGTGCGAGCGCCACTGCTGCTGGGGGAGAAATTTTGTTGTTTCTCAAGGAAATGTGTTGTAGCGGTGAGTTTCGCACGGCGTGTGCCAACGACTCGAGCGCAGCGGGACGGAGGTTACAGCCATCGAGTCTGAGAGAAACCAATTGAGGCTTGTCTGTCGGACGACTCTTGGTGTCAAAGGTATCCAATAATGACATAGAGATCGAGCCTGCGGGTGTTGAAGCCGGCAGTGATGGAGGAACCGTGCCTAAAGCACCGGCAACTAGTTCAATCGCCCTTTTGTCGAGAGAATTCAGGGATAGATCCAAGAATTGCAGCGTTACAGCCTTTGAGAGAAAGACGCCTACTAATCTCCATGCTGGGGTTTTCAAGTTCTTGTTTCCTGCAAGCGAAATGTAGGATAAAGTGTTTGGTATGAGCAGCGAGTGGAGTAGCGGTTTCAGGGACTGCAGGGTCAAACGTTACGTCTCTCGCCAAATCAGTAGGACCGAAACTTACTAGTTCGTCCAGGTCACATTCTTTAAGAACTAGCTTTCGTAAGCCCCATTCGATGGTCAGGAGGTCGGATAAGGCTGTAGCGGAATGCGCATCAAGAGCTATGCCTGAAAGATCCAATGTCCGAGGCGTTGGTCCTGCGACCTGATCGCTACATTAGCACTATAATATACGGAATGGGACGTCAGCAAGCAGACCTTTATAGCCTTAACTACTCGTAGATTTATCATCTCCTCTCGGCCAAGGCAGCATTCTTTGTAGAACTGCTCCACTTTCTCGATCGACCAGAACTCTTCTGATGCAGACGTTGTACTCAGAGCTGTTGAGCGCAGCGAACTGACCGAGTTTCCACGAACCAGTCTAGCTCTTCTGGTGCGTTCACGGTCCTCAATGTCGGCAATCTCCTGCTTCAACGAGGGGCTCGCCGGAGGATTTCCAGACCATATAGGATAAGTGGTACTGAGTGAAGGGAGAATGAAATGAGCGCGTTTCAACGGTGTGCCACGAATACCCTTGCCGCCATCATCAGGAAGACCGGGTTGCTGCGGGTTTTGATTATTCTGAGCAGGTAGAAGCTTGGTGATTGTAGATAGCGAAAAGAACTTGGGTTGTGGAGGAGGTGGTTGTTTTAGGATCGAGCGACCTGGCTTCCTGAACGGAATCGGTGGTACGGGTGGCAAAGGAAGCATGTTAGATGATCCTTCTCCTAAAAACATTCCTCCTGGACTTGATGGTCCAGCCTGCGCGGAGCTTGTCGCCATGGGTAGTGGATGGCGTAGCAGTCCAAATTATTTTGAACGCAGCGTCAGTGCCTTGGACCTATCCAGTCTGTGCCTCACTTATGCCGGCCTCTTCAGAACAGCTCGATCGATAACATAGACAAAAAGCAACAATTTTCGGTAGATAGTGTTTTGCGATGGAGGAAGCCTCACTGGCTCCACTTGCTCGAACTTGGCCGGGACGCGAATCCGTGATTTCCACCTTGTACGGTTTCTGGTCAAGTTCTCCGCCAGCCTTCATACATATATGTGATCCCATTACGATCAAAGAAACCGGAAAACTCGTATCAAAACTACTTTCGGCTATAGAAGGACTTCCTAATGCCCGTAAACTTCTCTCGGTACAAGTAGACGCGACTGAATGCGTCAGTCAAAGGGTTACATTCGAGAAAATCGTCAATGGACTCGTCAAATGGGCTCCTGACTGGGAAAATGGGGCATTATCTTGGCGGTCAAAATCTGGAGAAGGTGTGGGGAATAGTCTCGACACCTTTCTGCATGCATTGCGGGCTGTATCTCGCGAAACTATGGAGGAGAGTCCAATGGGTACTAGTATGGTTGTCATAGTGAATAATGCCGACCGTCTAAAGGATAATGTTCCTGGTCTGATCACACCCCTGGCGCGGTTGTCTGATCTAGTACGTCCCTTTTATGAGGATTTGTCGGTTAATAACTATATACAGACCAGTCTTCCGATTTGCGTTACTTTTCTCTCCCAGTTACCTTGGGAAGAGGTTCGATTAGCCATTGGAAGTTCAGTTATTCCCTATGTCATTCATCTACAACCACCTACATCCGATGGTACGCCGAATAACTATTCAATGCCATAAATACAGCGCTGAATCCATTTCCCAGATATCGTGACTTCCCTCCGACAACGATTTGAGGAATTGGTCGATGACTCGTGCATTAATCCCTTCCACTCTATCCTTCAACCAATCTTTGACTCATATGTGGAGTTCGTGTATGCCATCTGCAATGCTTACACGCAAGATCCCGAAGAAATTGGATACGTGGTTGCGACCCACTGGGCTCACTATATATCACCAATTCTGAACGATTGGGAAGAAGAGAATGAGAAGGGGGAGGATTATTCTATACCTATCGATGCTCCAGCTCGTCTCAGAGCTCTATTCAGACAAACGATAGGAGCCAGTGTTCCGGTATTGTATCCCAGACTTGTAGATGCAAGCACTTGGTCATCCCAGATAGGACCCCAGAGCTTTAAACTGCGCTTTTCTGAGACGGATCGTAATACAGTGATCCATGGGAGAAGGGATAACGAAATTACAGCGAATGATGGTACTCAAACTGTCACTTCTCTTCCCAAAATGGCCCGCTATCTCCTAGTGGCATCCTACCTCGGCTCCTTCAACCCATCAACTATGGACGTTCGTATTCTGGGCCAAATGCGAGATCCGACCAAAAAGTTTCGTAAAACCACCGCTCGCAAGGCACGTCCCGACGCTGCTCTTAAGGTTTGATAAACAACTCTCCGGATTATTGATAAATTTGACTCACTGTCCATATAGATTGGACACCTGCTCTCCGGGCCTGCCGTATTCTCGTCTGATCGTTTATGGGCCATAACAGGGGCTCTCTTTGAAGCTTTTGACTCGGATGAGAAACCGCCATGGTATAAGCACCTAGACACCCCCGGAATGTTCAGTGAAACTGAAGTAACTCGTGCTCATTTCGTGGGCCAGGTAAGCAATTTTTTGACTCTGTATAGTGAGATCGTGACCAATCTTTGCGTTACTTTACAGATAGAGAACCTCGTGTCTCGCAGGCTCCTCATTCGCACAACACCGCAGGAGAAGGTGGAAGTTCCGGCGATATACCGTTATGCCATCTCTATGGAGCAAGCATCTGCGATCGCAGATAGCTTAGACTTCAAACTTGGGCCCTTGTTATATGAAGAATCTCAATGAGGGCTCTGGACCAGAATTCCTTCTCATTCCTCGCGACTCTATCTAGTCATTACTTACAAAAATAGAGGAAATTAGTGCATCAAGTTTAAATTTCATCGGAAAGACGGTATTTGGGCCATTGAAGATAGTAAGATAATTCGCTCAAAGAGGGGTTCTGGCGAGCCAATGTTCAAAGATATACGCTGCCTCCGCCGGCTTGTCAAATGGAGCCTTTTTAGGGAGCTTAGTATAAATCTGCACGGAAATCAGAAGATGGACATACCATATGACCGGCACCTCTTATGGTAACAAATGTCAATCGCCCCTCAGATTTAGTCTCGCCCGCTACTCTTTCGCCGACTTTCCATTCACGCAGCTCGTTCTTGACGAATTCTGCTCCCCTAGTCCATTCTAAGCTCTGGACCAGCCGGTAGTTGCCAATAAAGTTACACGAGAGGTCATTCTTTCCGACATAGATGAGTACGCGAACACCTGGGACAGAAAATTAGGCACCAGTAGTAGAGCTTGGATGACTAAAAAAGGACTGACCTCTTTCGAGTAAACCGACAAGGTAAACATCACTGTTCTCGTACATGTCTCCTGCTGCCAAGAACGCACTATGAACGCGGTCCGAGATTATCTTGAAACGGTGGTTGCGAGGGACACCCAATAAGTCTTTCGTTTCGTTCCTTGAAAGATATTCTCCTATCTAAAGGGAGATAAACGACCTGAGTACGAGCTAGGCATAGATAGTATCAAGGTTTCGAACAAACCTGTCTAATGTGAGGATAACAATCAACCCCACTCATTCCATTATCCACGCAAGTTTTTGAAATATCAAATAAATTCCTTCCTGATTATATGTTTGATTATGATTTAGAGGAGAGATGTTATCTTGCTTACCTGTCAACGTAAAGGGCTCTTGCAATTCTGTCAGGCAATAGCTGTATGCAGCTCTACAATCGTATACGTTATAATTTCTTCCACAGCTCGCCATGACTTTCTTCTCGCACTCGGCTGTCTATAAGCATCTCAGTACGCGATAGGAATGCGACTGTAGATGAACGACTCACGGTATGCACCAGCTCACTGCAAGCTTGGATACTATAAAACGGGTTTATTGTCGAATTCTTGCAAAGCATGTCATAAAATGACCCAAAGAGACTGTAATGGGATGAGAGTCATGTTCCTGTCACGGGTGGGACGAATCATGCTCACAATTGAGGGTTAGTGAATCCATTTCCGAGAACCACAGATTTCAGATTGATGGGTGTTCGATTCTCCGATTCGGCCACTTGATTGCGGTCCCAAATGTGACTGGCAAATACAGGTACAAATCTTCCACCATACGAAGCACCCCCCATGTGAAAAGGCCTTCCTTTAAACTTGCTGAAAGTTTCGAACCAGATGGTAAGGAATGCATGCACATCTCTCGCAGCTTGAGATGCAGTAGAAGGAACGGGAACCCGGTCTCCATAAGAATAGCCTGCATCAATCCTGTAAAAATATGCGTCAGAATATATTTGATGATAGAAAGGGTACATACGGTTGGTCCAAAAAGAGAAAGTTGGACTCTCGATTCCATCCCCATTCGTTCCAGGAAGTACCATTTGAAGTAGTCGGGTCAACCCAGCATGGGCCTAGCATGTGACCATGAGAGATCATATACTGATTCAATGTTATTTATGTGCTTACCTATAACTCCCAAGAGACCTACGGCAGATGAGGCGCCGGGTCCTCCAGAAATCCACAGCGTTAGATCATCTTTTTCGGGATTTCTCCTCGACTCGAAGAAGTAGAAGAATAGGTGCTTGCGTCCGCTCTCAATGTCAACGAATCCCGTATATGCCTTGACGGTAGGGTCACAGAATCCCTTGGTCTCCTTGATTCGAACTTGATGTTCGGGATACAATGAGTGCGTAAAGGTAGAGAATTCTGTCGAGAGTAGGTCTTTCAAGTCGATTTTAGGCGCTTGCTTTGGCAAGGAGTCCCATTCGACAGCCTGGGGTGTCGGTGGTTGTAGAACGAACGGATTCACCAGTGTTCCCAGCGTCTTCGGTAGAATTAGAGCCACGAGGATGAGAGCTCTAAAACTCATTGGTCCTAAACGAGTTGGAGTAGAGGTTTAGGATGCCTGCGACCAAGTTTGTGGT
>CAJVPT010004774.1:0-12997 GCA_910592055.1 Acaulospora colombiana | reverse complement strand
GAATAATAGTTTAGCTGTAGTATATATCATGCTGCTCGAATGAAAATATACTTTTGTCTTCATTTGATTAATAAACTAATGATCTAGTCTGGCTACGAGTACTTAAAAAAAAAAATAAGAGTATATATCAAGTAATATAAACACATTAATATTAATTTGAAAAATATCCGAATAATTTCAATAGAAATAGAAATAGTAAAAATAATTTTTATTAAAATAGAATTATTAGAAAATAATATTATGAATATTATAATATATTAAAATATCTATTCAACAAGACTTTTTAAAACAAATAAAATCAACTCAAGTCCAATAATCAAAATATTAAAAAAATAAAAGTTAAAGCTTACAATATTAAAAAACTTCTATACTTTAAAAAAAAAAATAAAATTTATAGTAATATACTTTAAAACAAAAGAAAATTTGAACAAAGTTTATAAACAATAAATATTTTTATAAGTATTTAAATTATTATAAAGTGCAAAATATATAAAAGACTATACAATATCTTTATATGAAAAAAAAAACAAATAAAATAATAGGATATCAAGAGTATTTCAAAAAATAAATAATATCAATAGTGATTTTAACTTGAATCAAAAGTCTATTAGTCTATAATTTTTAATAATAAATAAGAAAATGATAAAATTTAGTAAAATAGAATAGATAAATAAAAGATTATTATATAATTAATAAGTCTAGTCACTAGTAGTAATAAGAATTAATAAAACATTAAAATAAAAAACAATATAATAGAAACAAACTAATTTTTTTTTTTACCTGCAATTATGTCTCAATGGCATGTCTTTATTGAAATATTGAGAAATATCTAAATATTTTACAAACTTTCACAAAGCGACTAACTCATCATTGTATATTATTAGTTGAAGGACTACACTACTTAAAAAATATAAGGAGTTCACTAAGCTAGTTTATACTAAACAAAACTAAGTCTAAACTAGGTACTCTAAGTCAGATTTAGGGGTCAATATTTTGCTCTTCTAGTAGCTTGATAATAGTGCCTCTAAGTCAACCAGGATCATTGCCAACAGTTGTCACTATTGATTATCCCAAAAAATAATAAATTGCTAAAGTTGGCACTGGAGAAAGGGAAATGGGAAATAAAATCCAAAGCCTATCAAAAGGTTTTTGCTCCATTTCACAATTTCTTCTCAAAAGGGGTTTGCTTGATTGGGATATTCTCTAAGCCTCATGATGTTTGAGGAATTTAGTTATTCCTAAAAGTGACTTCAAAAAGAACATTTGAGAAACTTATCTTTTTGCTGATATATGAATTCGCTTATCACTAGTGAGGCCAGTGTCATATTACAGAAGAGTTTGCCTGATCAGAATAAAAAAATCTTTTCAAGAACTTTGCCTGACTGGGATAGAAGCTTGGAGACCTCAGCTTTTGTTCAAGAAAGTCTTTTCATCACCTAAGGGACTTAGTGAAAGATAGGAGTTGGATCTTCTATTTCTACCCATCGCTTGCCTTTCAGTATCATAATTGTTTTCTGAAAGTTGAACATATATAATTGGAAGGGACACTTTTTCTAGAACTTTCTTTTTTACATTATCAATAATGTAGCAAGACACATGAATATGACTAATAGTAGCTTGTTTACATTTCAAAAACTGACATGTTTTATATCAACCAATTACTTTTGGTAAGGATTTGTGCTACCCAAAATTCAGGGTCAAACTGAGGTAGGCAAAATTCTCTAAAAAACTGTAAACATTGAAGTTTTAAGAAGATCAAGATAGTCCAAAAAAAAGAAAATAAGCCTTTTTCTATAGAAAACCTCTATAAACCTCTTGCTTCAAAGATTATAAAGATCTTCAGATATTTCACAGTCGGTTCTTCTTCCTTTGAGAACTTTCTTGCTATTGTTATCAAAGGTACTACTTGACTTTTCTTGATTACTAGAAGTCAAATTTTTGAGTGAAGAGATTTATATACAATAGAGGAAGGATAAAAGTGACTCCTGAAGTCATACTTCAAGTTGTTTTATGGAAAGTATTAAGACTTTATTAGCAAGGAAGTGTAAAAACTTCTTGAGAATATCTTTTTTGTGTATGATCAGAGGATCAGTGGAAAGAGTTTTTAGCTTGTTTTATGTTGAATTATAATAAAAACAAAACTAATTATATTATATCTAGAGATTAAAATAATATATAATAAAAGCTATTGTAACTAATATTAAATAATTTAAAGAAACTCAAAAATAGAATATATAGATTGAAAAAAGAAAATCAATTATCAAAAAAATTAGAAAATAGAAAAGATATAAACTGCTTCTAAAAGTTATACTAGTTGAAACAACTTTCTAAAAAGATGGTGGATTTTCATATTTTCTATCAAATATAAAGCAAAAAAAAGATTAGTTAAAAGAAATGAAAACAATAGGTATAAAGTAATAATGGAAAGAAGAAATAAATTTATTTATTGAAGAACAAAAAATATTCTTTAAAAATGAAAAAAAGAATAAAGCAAGAGTAGAAAAAAGAAAGATATATAGTATAATATAAATAATATAAAAGAAATTAAAAAGAGAGTTACTTATATAGAGTTATATAATATAAGAAATATAATGAATAAAACAAATTAACAAATCTTACTAGAAGAAATAGATAAATAGAGAATAGAAATATCAGGACTGGGTAAAATAAAGTTTATAATCATTAATAGTAATAGACTTTTAAAGATCAATTACTTCTTTATAAAAATTTTTAATATAAATAAGAAAACATTATATAAAATAGAAGTTAATCTTCTAATAAAGACAATAAAAAAAAATAGTTTTTTTTTTTTTAATATATAATTATGTTATCATGAAGTATTTATATTGAGATATTAGAAATATTTATAATATTATATAGACTATTCACATAATAATCAACTTATTTTTTTTTTTTGCCCTCTGTCAGGCTAGTTATGTATGCTTTATTAAATATTTGTAAACTGTATATATACTGTAATATGAGATGCTAAAACTAATTCTTTAACTAACTCACTTGTCTTGGTTGTTTTACTTTTTTAAGTATAACTTTGGAAGTAATTTATCACTCCATTAAGAGTTCAGGTAAATATTCTTTCAACTTCTAATATTATTGCCTATAGATTACTACTGCAGATCATTCTTTTGAGTTCTAATAGAGATTAAAACCCAACCATTTCATCCCATACTTTATTCCATCTCATAGAACCTGTTTGAATATCATATTTTCTGATTTTTTTTCCTTTAATGATACTTGATATGACTGATTTTCTGGTACCTTGGTCCTATTTTTTTGCCTCTGTAGATGTGTCAGTCTTTTGATCTTGTTACCTTTGTATATTCCTAATATCTATTCCCACTCTATAATCTTTTCATATTTGACATTCCAAATTTTCTTTTGAAGTAGTTACATATTTTCTTTTGCATCTTCATTGCTTCTTTACTGATTCTCTTTCTATAGTATTTCAAGTCTGCTATCTTATTCATTAGATCTTTTTCAATCAGTTCTATGCAGAGCTAAGTATATCCTGACCAGTGTTTGATATTCTTTCCACTAGTTGAGCTATTTTCTTATCCATTTTTTTTTCCATTTTGTCATCAACTGCTAGACTTATCTCTTTTTCTTCTGACTCCTTTTTCCTATCTGTCAAAAGTTTGTTGAAACCTTGCATCATATCTTCCATACTCTTCTACCAGGTTTCTTGCCATTGAGTTTTATATGCTAAACATTCTAGCAAGTATTCTATTGTCTCTTCTTGCTATCCATATACAAAACATTTTATTTGCTTGTATAAGTCTGATCTTTTTGTGACTAGTTTTGTTAACGTAAGTAGCTCATTGCTGATCATCTTAACAAGAAAGCTTTTTCTTTGTGATCCTTTGAAGAAGGTATTCTATATATGCCCATTATTTATTTGTTCCCAAACTAGATCCCATGTATGCTTGTGCTGGTCTTGGATTTGATGACTCTATTTTTTGTCTATTCTATTTCGGATTGTCCATTGGTGTATTATTATTTTGATATTAGTTTTTTTAACAAACTATCTTATTGGAGTATCCAACACTATATTTTGCTATTTGATTTCATTAATAATATTAGATGAGTCCAGATTTTATTATTCTATTGTTAGAAACTTTAACACTTCTTTGGCTAGAATGTCGGCTTTCTCATTGTATTAAATATTGAAGTGTACTTTAACCTTAATAAGATTTAAATCTAATTCTTTTTCTTTACCAGGCTTAACATTCATACTCACAAGAAGTAATTTTGTTCCTTTAGCCATCTTTTGTAGATTTTTTGGGATCATTCTTTTCTATAGTTTTTCATTTGAAAATGTAGGCTTGACTGTTAGTATGAATCTTGACCTTGCTATTAATTAGTACTACTAGTAGTATAGTAACTATCGCTACTAGTTCTGCTCTTGTGAATAAAGGTCAATCAGCTACTTCTACTTGGAACTTGTTTTCTCTTTTTGCTTCTCCAATTTATATCCATGTTGCATCTATCTTTATATTTTTATTTCCATGATTAACAAGGAATCCATCCAAGTAAAAAGTCATTGGTTTATTGCTATTATTCCCCTTGTTATACCTGAATATTTCAATCAGATAGGTTTGATATGTGTCTTCTTTATTATTCTCTTTAATGAGCTTCTCCTCCTAGTTTTCTATCTTTACTTCTTCCAGTTGCCTTCTATCATATAGTGTAGTTACTAAGTCTATATGAATTGTTCTACTTATTGATCTCTCTAAGGCTATCTTGGAACAAGGAATTTTTAAAAGTTGTGCTCTTTCTGTAGATTTCCTAGTATTAAGATAAGGAACCATATATGTTTGTTTTATATTTGATTCTACTATGCATCAGTTTCAGTTATGATTCCTTTTGGGCAGCCCTGGCATCGCATCAGATTTGATTCTAAGTTTTCCTTGGAGATATCACATTTGAAATAATTTATTTTAATGCATCTTTTATTGTTACCTAGAATCAACTTTCTTCAAACAAGTTGTCACTGCTAATTATTGCTTTTGATAACTTCCAAAGTTTTTGTCTTTTATTAAAGTTAAGATTGAGTACTGAATATTCTGAACTCTATTTTAATCAATCTTCTTTTCAAGTTCTTATGAGCTATCCTAGTTTGTTTCCTTGTATCTCCCTTGTTATTGACAAGTACTATTTTGGAATGGGTACCTTACTTGTCTTTTGTAAGAGTTGGAATATTCGCCAATCTAATACTTCTCTAGTTTCATAGTTGATAAGTTGATCCATATATATCAACTTATTGTGTTTGAGTAATAGAATGGCTTTACTGTATTTATTTATTGTTAAATGATCTTTAATTGAACTATTTCTGATACTCCAAATAAATACATTATTTCATTTCTAGCTATGAAAAGTTATTTCCATATATTTAATCAATTTCAGTACTTATAATATGAAGTTTTTTCTTCCTGGAAGATGGTTTAATGAGTTATATGTAAGCAGATTGAGAGATTTCCAATACTTAATTTGCGATTGCTTTAATCTGATAATTGTTGTAATTCTGGTTGGCCCTAAGTCATTTAACCTATTGCATAATCCTGTTATTTGACTTTCTTTTTGCAACATCCAAACACTCTTTAAATTGTAAATCCTGCAATAATATACTACACTATTAGGTATGGATTAATATAGTGTAGCCTTATTTTTGAACAGCTTTCTATAAGCCATTGTTAGGACATTACATATTTACCAGGATAGTATACTATGCTGCATTCTGAATTCAATTCTAGGTATTAAGACTCTATTCAGAATATAAAGTGCTTATTTGTCAGTTAACTTTTTGTTCTTTAAGGACTTTGTAACCATGTTGATTTCAAGCATCCATTCTTTGAGCTCAATAACTAATTTCTATTTACCTGTCCAGATCCCTAGGAATCTTGTCTATTCAATTCTATCCAATTCTCTACTATTTCTCTATCAACCCTTGCTTGGACCTTTTCTAGATATTAGTTGGGATTATTAATAGTAATTAATATTGATTTGCTACTATTAATCTGTGAATAATTTGCCCTGTAAAAGATTCTTGCTTCTTCCAGAATCTTTTCCATATCCTCTTTGGATCTTGCTATCCATATTGTATTATTCATGAATGCAATAGCTGTGTGTCTTGACTCTAGCTTTCTTTTAGTGTTTTCCTTTAAATATGAATCCCAAGTTACTGACATTTTGTAACCTTTTGTTTCATTATTCTGAATCTTTTGCTCAAATATAACCCTAAATTCTAATTTCAAAATAGACTTATTATAATTTGGATAAAACCTTTTGATATCTTGATTTTATTTATTGTCTTAATTAATATATTCATACTAATAGTATTATATGTTTTTGCTATGTCTTGAAAAAGTATATATAACTCCTTTTTATTTTCTCTTGCTTCCTCACAAATGTTATTGAGAATTTGAATAGTTCTGCCATACTTTCTCCTAGTAATATTGCATATTTAAATCCTCTTAGGATATTGTTAATCTTACAGGTATTTCTCAATTTATTTGTAAGGATTTTGGTAAAGCATTTTTGTGTAACTTCTATCAGTACTATTGGTCTGGTGTTGAGGAGTTCACATTCCTATTGTTTTGGCTTTACTATGGAGTATATATGTCTTTGCTTCCATCCCATTGAAATAACTTCTCACTTTAAAAAGCAGTTAAGCATCTTTCTAAGATATTCTTTTCCTTCCAAACCCAGTCTTTTTAATATTTTGTAACTAATTTGTGATCTCCCTGAGGCTTTATTATTGAGAAGTTCTTGAAGCATTTTGTGCAGTTCTTCTTGGGAGATTAGCTTCAGTAGGCCTTTATACCACCTTTTATTAATATAATTTTTGGGATTGTATTTTTTTTTCCAATCTTCTGTAAGGCTGTCAAAATTGACATTTCATTTTTTAATGCCTCATGATAATATCTTCTTATTTCTCTTTCGATTTTTTTCTTCTTAGTAATTATATATTCCTTTTCTTCATCTTTAAACTTAATCCTACCCAGTATTATTTTGACTTGCTCTCTGTCAATCAAGGAGATTACCATTCTTCTTTGATTGCTATGTAAGTTATCATATCTCTGTTCCAAGGCTCTTTTGATAGCATCCTTTGTTTTTTTTTTCTTTATATTTTGACAAGCAAGTTTTAGGTCTTCTATTGTATCCTGTATATCTTTTTTTAATAGTTCCATAGAATTTGAGAAATGCTATATTGGATGCAATAGTTTTCGATCTGGTGATTAGGACTGAAGATAGTATTGTATTTTCTAATTATTATACTAAGGGCTTGCAATTTGATTGAATCATGTGTACTTTCTGCCTTCTTAAAGAGTGCGAATAGTTGAAGGGCCCTTTGATACTTGATGAATTTTGATTCATACCTATGATGTTTTTCTTGGAAAGTAGCTAACTTCTTGATCTTAAACTTGTTATATACTGCCCTACATATTTGTTCTTTGAATGTCTTTCAGATATTGTTTATTTGAGCTTCTCTTTTACTATTTTCAGGTTCTTCTTTAAGCAATGAATTTATTGTCATTCTGAGTTTGTGATTCAAACTTTTACTGAATGTCTTCCACTACTCAGATATTGATCCCTTTATATCAATTCTTTGTTCATTCTTTATGGGAGGCTTGTTTTTGATATTTCTTATGAAGTAATTGATATCATGCATTGTTAACACTAGTATAATATGATTATTTCCTATTGTTTCCTTTATATTTTGATTGTCGAATCTGAATATTAGATAGTTTATAAGGCTTTGAAATATCTATATATAGTCAATTTGACTACTGCTAGTAACATTCTATCTTATGGAGTTTTATCTTTTCCTTCCTATATAGTCTATATATCAAGGAAAAACTATTTATCTAAAAAGTTGAATAGTAGAATTTCTGGATGCCAATATGATTTAAATTTAGCTCTAGATATTGATACCCTATCTTCTGCAGGGTTGTATATACTGTAGCATTAAAATCTCCCATTACTATTATATAAAAGCCTTGTATATTTTTTTCTTTAATTAAACTTTGTACTCTTTTTTGCACCTTCATGCTTCATCATTTGTCTGAGGGAATATAGATCTGGATAATACACATCTTGTTCCATTTCATGAGTATGTTAACTACTATCATGTATCTTTTGCCTCTTCTATTGAAGCTACTTTTCTTTTCAGATATTTTCTTATCAAGAGACTAATTCCTGCACCTTATGGAGTGTTTTTATTGGTACTATGAAAATACTTGAAGGTAATTTGCTTCTGGAAGGCACATCATGCCTTTGCATTGGTTAGTTTTGCTTTACATAGCCCCATTATTTCAATGCCTTGTTCCTGCATTTCTTCTATAAAACTATATTGGTTTGTACTATCAGTAATACCTCTAATATTATGTGTTACTATTCTAATTACCCTTTTCTATATATTTTCCTCTTTTGTTTTTTCTATCTGTTGATTCTCTCCATGTCTCTCTAGAAATTTATCTTTTTCTATTTACAAGAAAATATTAAGATCTTGATTACTCTATTTCCATCTACTATTGTTCTTTTTTATTTGTCATGCTTTGCCCTTGTTTTGCATTTTTGGACTTGGAAATGGTGGGTTGACATTTCTTCTCTTTCTGTGATTGAACTAGTGTACCCTTTTTAGAAGCAGTTGGCCCTTCTTTTGAGTAGACCTTTCTCTAGTTTGTCTAGTCATTTGTTAAGCTTCTCTAATATTTTGCTTAGTTGGACTATATCTGACTCTTGCTTTACAATTGATCTTAGGCTTCTTGTTTCTTGTCTTGTTGTTTGCCTTTGATGTCATCTGATATCTAAAGCTTCATCATCTGCTTCTGAGGAATATTGTGAAGCCTAGTATAGAACTTGATTTGCTTCTTGATGTCTCTGCCTCCCTAGTGACTCCTTATTATTACCAATTACTGGTGGTTAGACCTCATTGTATTTCTCCTGTTTTTTGACCAACTATTGTTTCTTTTGAGTTTTACTGCCAGTATAACTTCTTTTTTGATTACCATGATATCTTCATTACTTTTTTTATCTCTACTTTCACTATCCTGGCTTTTACAATTTTGTTCCCTTGCTTCTTTAATTATTATATATGTATTGCTTGACCTAACTAAATCAGCTAATACCTTGTGATAATAATGATTCTTTGCACTTCATCCTAGCCCTTGATTTTTTATCTTTATTTGATGCTGGAGTGTCTCTTTTAGATCTTTTGCATTCTCAAAGTACACTATTGCATAGTTTTTTGATATCAAAGTAATTATGTTTTTTGTATATAAAAGGCTTTAACCTTATATAGTTTAAGGCTTCTTATATTGATTTTGTAAATAATTCATCAACTCCATAAAGTCTCAAAGAGTATCTCTTTCTTTCTTTTAGAATTTGAGTAATTTCTTGATTATTTTGTTCCTAGTGGGCTATCACAGATTATACTTGATTGGATTTTATCATGATTATCCATTCCTTGTTCAAGTTGATATATTCTTGGTGAGCATAAAGGTGAACTTTGAACTATAAAGATGTTCTATATTTATAATCTCTCCAAATTCTTCCATTGTTTGTCTAATCATATGTTTGTTAAGCTTGTAATCTGTATCTACCAATATGATATATTTTGATCTATTTTTAGCTGATAAAAAGCTTTTTGGCTTGAAGAAACTTTTTGTTTTGAGCATATCTTTGGAAGGCTGGATGTGTACTTATATCTTTATCCATTCTTTTAGTATAAAATTCTCAGCTTCTTTTTTGTTAACAACCTCCAGACATCTTGTTGCATCTTCTTTTTCATTAAAGCCAAATGTAATCTAATGATTGCTATTGATAAATTCTGTTTTGAAGGGATTTATTCACTTAGATATTTTTAGAGCTCCTTTGAGATACGTAATTTCTTCTTCTCTTTTTTCTCCTGGCAACATGGCTTGGAGTACCACCACCTTGATTGATTCCTGTTGTTTTATAAAAAATGGATTTACTGTTGTCCCTTGAACTTTGTTTCTTGTATTATAAGACATGCTGTCTGTAATACAGCTTTCCTACATAGTTTCTTTTAACACTTTCATTTCTATTTGTTCCATTACTTCTCTATTCTTCATTATGACTTCTTTAATGAAGTACACTTCTTCAAGTTCTGTAGAAGTTGATTTAACTTCCATTGGAAATGCTTTCTATTATAGAAATTTCAACTTAATTAGAGCTTAATGCTTGTATTACTGGCTTGCTTGTCAACATATTATATACTTTTTCTTCTAGTATAGATACTTCCAAATCTTTCTTTTTACCTTGTCCCTTTTTTCAAAGAGTGAGAATATATTGCTACAGCATATATTCTTTTGCCATCACCAATGGATCTATTTTCAATAGATTGGTAATAATATTATCTAGTATCGAGGGAACATATATTGACTTAGCAGGGATATGAAGTTGATTGTTTGCTGTTGGTCTCAGTTCATACTGTATTATTCTTGTTTTTCAAAGTACTTGTTGAGGATCTTGATAGGAAGCTATCTTTTCCAATATTTCAATAGCTCCTTTTCTTCTCTTTCTAAAATTCTAATTATTGTTTATTCTTTCATTGATATATTGTCACATGATATACAAAAAATTTTAAAACATATTGTTATTATATAAGTGTCTTTTTAAACATGTAATCAGATAAATACTGTTATTTATTATTTTTCTGTTTGGCGTATATGGCAATAAGTTGTTATATTGATATTAGAAAGTCTATAACATGTGACTTTTATGTATTTACACGTCTAGTATTTGTTTATCAAAACATAACTGGCTGTGATCAACTGTTGATCTTGCTTTAGATTACATATACTGGTTGATCATATATGTTTTAATTTGTTGATCTGTCACGTCCTACTGTTTTGTTATAGATTGATCAGCTTGCTTTAATACATATCAACCAGGTAGAAAGTTAATGTGTTCATGTTTGTGTAATATGAATTAGTTGATCTGGAGTTGTTGTGTTATTGGGATCCTTTAGCTGTTTAACCAAAGAAACTTGGATGTTCTCCTGAATTTCAATTAGTTTTGAGGTTGTGCTGATTCATAAGTATAATTTATTGCTTCTGAAACTTCTTTTAGTGCCTAAAAAGATATTAACCTGCACTGGCCTGGCTAAGAGCTTTGTAGAGTTGAGGTTGGGTTCAAGAAGCCTATTGTAAATCAGCTTGTTTTTGCTTTTTCTCCTTTCTAAAAACAAAAATTATCTAGGGATATCTGTCTTTCAAGCTAAGCAAAACTCTTTTCTTATTGTTACCAAGTATATTTTGTTGCTTAGAAGTGTATAGTTGTGTTTTTTTAGGCTTTTTCTTGTATGGAAGAGTTTTTTGTAAGTTTTTCAAGAAAATTATCAAAAAAGAAAATTTTTTGAAAAATGTGGATTAGCAGAAAGGGTTGCAATTGAATACTTTATTATAAACATAATAACCAATATATTTTTATATATTATTAATTAAAAAACTATATTATTTAATAAATATAAGGAGTTTATTAAGCTGATTTAGACTAAACAAAACAAAGTCTAAACTAGATACTTTAATTCAAATTTAGAGAACAATAATATATTCTCTTAATAGATTGATTATAATTTCTATCTATTAGAATTATTACCTATAGTTTATTACTATAGTTTATTTTGAAAAATAAATTATTAAATTATGTATTGGAAAAGAAGAAAAAAAAACAATTTATAGCCCTTCAAAAAGATTTTTATTCAAATAAACAATTTTCTCTCAAAAGGATTTTCCTTATTAGGATATTTTTTAAACTTTGACTGTTTGAAGAACTTAACTAGTTCTAAGTATAGAGGCTTTAAAAAATATTTGAGAATCTTATTCTTCTATAAATATATGGATTTACTTATCATATCACTAATTTCACAATATCATATTATAGTAGAGTCAGCCTGACTGAGATAAAGAATCCTTTGCAGAAACTTTGCTTGACTCAATAAAAACTTAAAAACTTTAGTTTTTTTTTAAAAAAAGTCTTCTCACTACCTGAGGAACTTGATTAAGAAATAGAAATACAATGTTTTAACTCTTTACTTGTTTTTTGATATTATAATTATCTTCTTTAAAAACTTGCTTAATTGAAGGGTATATCTTTTTCACAGACTTTTCTTTCTAATTACCAATAATATCCTTAGAATATATGAGTATAATCAATAAAAGCTTGCTTATATTTCAAAAACTAACATGCTTTAATTGGTCAATTACCTTGATAAGAATTTATGTTACTTAAAATTTAAAATCAAATTGAGATAAGTAAAATTTTCTAGAAAACCATGAAAGTGAAGCTTTAATATAGCTAAAACAATTTAAAAGGAAGAAAATAAATCTTTCAACTGTAACAAAACCTCTATAGTCTTTTGTTTCAGAGGTTAGAAAGATCTACATGTATTTTACAATTGGTTTTTTTTTCTTTAGAAACTTTTTTGCCATTGATATCAAAGGTATTATTCAACTTTTCTTAATTATTAGAATTTATATTTTTGAGTAAAGAGATTTGTAAACAAGAGAAAAAGTGTAGGAACAATTTTTAAAGTTATATACAGAGTTTTTTAATAAAAGTATTAATATTTTATTAACAAAAAGGTATAAAAATTTTTTGTGACATTTTTTTTTGTATATAGTGTTAAATTATAAAATTTCACCATATGATCTTCCTAATACCTAGGATGATCTCAATACCTCAGATCAACATATCATGATCCTTTTGGTCACTTGAAAGTAAATGATCTTCCAAAACACTTCTAGAATATTGATAGTCGATTTTGCTATTAGTAAACTTAGCATAAAGTACTCTAGAATATTCTGTAGTCCTAACTTATCACATGTAACTTATTTTCAAAGGATACTTGAGCTCTATTTAAAATAACATAGCTTAATAATACAGCAAAACTAATAGTATAATTATTACTATTATTTATCTTAATTTATATTCTCAAATATCATATAACTTAATT
>CAJVPT010004773.1:0-12997 GCA_910592055.1 Acaulospora colombiana | reverse complement strand
TTATTGTATATCTTTTTTTCAATATATGTATACTATGTATGGTATTCTATCTGAGGAATTAAAACTCTATAGTCAATAAGTTAGTTTATAACAAAATTGACTATATCTGGGCCACAGTTAAATTGAGCTTTAAAAACTTACAGGATTTCTATAATATATCAATGGAAACTTTAACTAGTTGTAATCATACACTTCTAATTATTTATTTAATAACTAATAACTTGTTTAAGAAAAAGAAATAGAAATCACAAAGAACTAAAGATATTAAAATTCTAAATACTGCTAACTTTATGAATATTTAGTAGAAAAAGTTTAGAACCTGGATAGATATTACTTTTTTTAATCTTAAAGATCAAATATATATAGAACTCTCAAGTAACTTCAACATATTATAAATATTCAATAAAATCTGATATCTATTAGAATCTACATTATTAGAGAAGCCTTTAAGACTCCAAAAACAAAAAATATATATTTCAACTTTAAAAAAAAATTGAAAATTGAAAACACTATCCCTAAATATAACTTTAATATATATAGAGAAGCTAATAGAATTCATCAACTACTCAAAAAATTTCAAGCAATGTAAAAACTTTCTATTAAAAAAGAGATTTCAATAGTGATTAATAAGCTTTATATCCTAAGTAATAATATATTTACCCAAGACTTGTGACTTTTTCAAAATACTGCTAATATTGAAATACAGCTGAAATAAATTATCAAAATAGAATTGACTTTATGTACAATTTATAAAAAAAAAGAAAAGTCTCTATATCAAAAATCAAATTAAACATATTCTTAAAATCATATGTGAGGATCTCAAAACCAATCAAAAATAAATGCTGAACTGTATTCTCAATAGAAAATAATCTAAGATAGTAATTGATATACTCCTAATACAAAATTGTAAAGGTTTAACATATATAGTTACAAATCCATAAACCATTAACCAGCAAGTCAAGACTTATTATTAAAAAGCTTTTAAAAAAAGAAATCCAACTTCAAAGATCTAGATCTCAATTAGAAAGTAGAATATTAATCCAAAGAATGGATCAAACCAGAATGGAATCTCTTTCTAAAAAAAGAAATTTCAATAGAAGAACTTGATAAAACATTAAGAAATCTTTTCAATGAAAAGACATTTGGTTCCTTATAGATCAGTTATAAGATACTAAAGAATTTGGATCCAAAAGGAAAGCTATATTAGTATAGCTTTTTAATATAATCCTTGAAAATAGTCAAATACTCAAGAAATGGAAAAGCAATAACATATATCCAATACACAAACCTAAACTATGATACCATGAGCTTGAAAATATCAGACCAATTGTATGATTGAAAAAAGTGAGACTTTGCTTTATTAAAATAGTGAATAAATACTTGGCAACTATTTTTACAAAACATGATATTTTATAAGAATTAAACTTTGCCGGCCTATAGAAAAGGAGTATTGCAAACCTATTCAACTTTTGAATAATATATATGAAGAGGCTAGAAAAAAAAAAGAATTATGATTTATGGGTCAATAGTATAGTGGTAGTGCTCCCAAGTTGCAATCACAAGGTCTATAGTTCAATACCACTTAAGGATCAAAAATCAAAAATACCCTTTTGATCAGATTTACTAGTTATCCTGTGAAAGTTGTACTCAATTATCTAGATCATAACCAAATTTAGTTAAGCTGCATAAAGATGGGACCTCTGATCTTTCTGATAATAATAGGTTGAAATCAGGTCAAAGCAGAAAAGGTTGCATGAAAAAAGACTTCTGGTTCAACTCCCATAAAAGCCCACAATCTCTCTGGCATAGCAGACTTCATAGTACAAACCACTCTTCTAATTCAGGATATCCCAATCTGGTGCTCTGCTTAAATGAAAATCAGTTAAATAAAGCTGATCTGATGTCACATGTAGTGACAAAGAAGGTAACATGCTCTTTTAAGGTCTGAGCAAATAATATTTCTGGAAGTATTAGAAAGTAAAACTAATCCCGTAAGATATATACTATATAGCCTAATTTAACAAATATAATAAAAATTTATAAAAAAGCCCACTGTTAGATTAGTCTGTCTCACTATTGATGATTGTGTATTTGACTATCTGGTTTCTAGTTGGGTCTATCCACTTTTTGAGTGATACTAGGTCCACCTAGAAAACCACAATAGGTTATCATTAATTTACATGTATATAGAACTATATAGTTAGTATGAGATAATTGATATCAATACCTAAGATCTTAGTATCCCTGATGTTAAGTACAGTAAATTCTTAATAAACATGTTCACATCTAATATCAGTTGCGGTTTAAAAAAAAAAAAAAGAATTATGAATTCTCTTTCAAGACATGGCAAAAGCCTACAATACATTTCATTAGTAACAAGACAACTACTTATCAATTTTTTTTAAGAACTGAAAATGTTATACTTTTTTTTTACTGGACTTTTTAATCTATTTATAGCAAAAGATGGTATTGATTAAGGGAAAACAATATCTCCATTACTTTGACAAATTTTCTATAATTCATTGTTCTGCAAATAAAATAAACATAAGTATGAATATACTATAGAAGAAGAGTAGATACCTAACTTCTAGATATCAAAAATTAAGAAGAAACTATCTATTAGACAAGTGGTTATTATATATATGAATAATATAATCTAAATAGCTAGATCTAAGTAAGATATAGAAACCATTTTGGAAGAGGCTAAAAAATTATATACTGTATAGTAAATGATTTATTGATTAATAGTAAGAAGTTGATTTTGTTTATAATAAATTAGAGTAAGTTAGAAATAGAATAGTTTATGCTGATATTGATAAAACAGAAATCAAGAAAATAAGCAAAGATAATTAGATATAATTCCTAGGAGTTAATTTGAAAGAAGACACAATAGCAAGAATAAAATTAACTTGCTAAAAGCTGAAATTAGATCTATAAATCTAGCAATCAGTAAAAAAAACTGTGACTAAAAAACATGTCAGATATATTATCAATAGAGTTTTAATTCCTCAGATAGAATACCATACATAGTATACATATATTGAAAAAAAGATATACAATAAGCTTACAGAAATATATAGGAAACTTTCAAGAACAAAGTCTTTATCTATAGTACAATGCCAAATAGTTGTATTCATAATAAGAAAATATTAAAATATATGGGAAATTTAATTTGAAAGTCATATAATCTTTTTTTTCTGTCAGTTGAACAATCTTAAAAATCTAGAAATAACAATAATTATCCATCTTAAACAGAATTAGTTGAAACACTGTGAGCTTAAAAATATCTTAGAACATTCAATAAAAGCTGCTTTTTCTAAAAAGAAAACTTTGCTACTATCACTTTGATCCTGGCCAACAAACTTTAAATTATATATCAAAGTTGGAGATGGAAAGATCTTTTTCAAGTCAAGGGTGATTTATTTTTTATTAAATCAATTCTTAAGGAATGTGACTATAAAAAGACTAAAGCATCCCTTAAGAAATACAATATAATGTTTTTGGATCAATTAATTAACTCAAGACAGGAACAATTAAAGAATAGAGAGCAATCCAAATATTTTTTGAAAACAAAAAAAGACATATCCCCAGATGGTATAAGCAAGTTGTTTCTCAGGTTACAGAAAAACAGAACTTGCTTAGAAACTTATTCAGAAATTTAAAATAATACAATTATAAAATCTAAATAAAACGATTATCAAATATATTAGATAAAAGAAAGATTTATTGGAGAATTACTACCAATATATTAAGAAATATGATAGAAAAAGTCAAGAAAACCCAAGGAAATATAATCTTTACTTCATATCAGCTCAATTATAATCATACTGATAATTTGATCCTATATCATTCAGATTTATCTAAGTTAATAACAATAGTTTCACCTTCAGAAACATATCTCCTGTCTCAACTTAACAAGTCTAAAAGTATATAAATAAGAAAATTATTACTGATTTCAGGCAATTTAACAGATTGGAAATCTAACAATTCAAAATATTATAGATCTGATATCTGGAATATAGTAACAACATATAAAGAAATAGTGATAGAGAACTGGCATATTTTATTAATAGAGCAGGCTATTCACTTAAAAGAATATATTAGAGAACTTACTAATACTTTTAGATTTAATCAAAACAATGGATATAAAAACTTTACTTTCTATATTTATAGGTCTTTTAAGAAAAAAACAGGTAAATTCAAACTCAAAACAATACTATCATTAATCAATTCTCAACAGAAAGACTGTTATGGCCTTTAATAGTAAGAGAGAAAATGTTAGTAATATTGATAGTACTCTATACTTTATCTTAAGATGTTAATGTTATTATCTTTACAGACTACAAAGTAGCTATTAGAATATAGAATATAATATAGTTATAACTACTTATATCATTTAGAAAATGGATTAAAATAGCTATTTGACCACTTTGAATAAGAATAAGAAATCTAGTTGAGAAAAAAAACCTTACCTTAACATTGGAAAAAGTCCATATACATAAAGAAGATTATTTTAATATTATGGTAGATATATTAGCAAAATTAGCTATAAAAAAATCCAATAGAATAGTAGCATATATCAGAAATAGATACAATCTTCTTTATAGTTATATGAAAAGGTCTGACTATTAACATTAATATCTAGGAGTTTATTAAAGGATGGAATCAAAAAAAGATCAGTCTTGACTGAAGTAATCAAAGATAAATTCAAAATAGATAAAGTAAAGAGGAAATAAAAATAAATTGAACAATTTTTTGAAGCCAGTTTAATATATATCATATATTGTATACATTCTTCAAGAATAATTAGAACAAAAGCTTTTTGATAAATTTTACTTATAATGAACTTTCTATATTACAGACAATCAAGAAATGAAAACCAGAAGTTTATAAGTCAACTATTTGTATTAGATATAAAACTTATAAAGAAACAACTGATTACCTGTTCTTGCATTTAGTAACAAGCTTTGAAAGACTAGACATTTAAAAAAAAGTAAATAGAAAGTTAATTTAATATATTATCAATCAAGTGGAGATCAATAATAAAGATCAAAAAGCTATACATCAAGTAGTTGGTACATGGCTCAATGAAATATAGCAACAGAAACAGAGCCTTTTTAAAATAATATGTGAATATATGCCTAAAAATAAAATGAAAGATATTGAAGACTTCCTCAAACTCTACTACAATATAAAGTCACTTATTATAAAGAAAGTTATAGAAAGAATGCGCCAATGAATATGAAAGAATTTTAAGAAAAAAATCTAAAATAAATACTATAAAGTAATAATTGAATGGAAAAAGACTTTGGATATTGATAGAAGATCTAAATGACATTGAGTTTTAAAGAACCGGTTTGAAAATATAAAAAATCCAGAAGAAGAGAATAGTCCTTCATTGGATAAAATATTACATAAAAATAATCCAAAAATATAAACCTTGAAGAGATTATTGAAAGATGGATAGTGAAAAGGAGAAAGTGGTTAGATATTTGATCTGTCATTTAGAATTTGAAATAATTTACAGTGATAATCTATAAGCAATGAACTTGATAGTTAAAGAATAATCCAAGTTATTAAAAGAGCAAAATATCATTTCCTAAGTTGTATCTAGAGAAGTTAAACTTTTAAGATAGGTAAACTGTTATATGAAAATCTTTTAAATTATATAATAATTTTAAAATATATAATAAAAATAAGCCATGTCAGTCTAACAGTAGATTAAAAAAAAAATTATTCAAATTTTATGATAATAAAAAGTAAATAATAGTATAATATCCTTTCTTAAGTATTATGATTAAATTTATATTTGACCAGTATATTTAAGTGGAATTGTTTTTAAAAAGACAATTTTTTCAAAAAAATTAAAGAAATGATTTATAATAATTAAAGAAATATTCAAGAATAGATTTATCAAGAATTCTTCAAACAGTATTATACAATATTTTATAAGAAATATGGTTTCTCAGAACTCAAGTATATTAATAAATCAAGAAAACCAGAACAATTCCTTTAGTCTTAAAATCAAAAAAATATCCAATCTTCTCGAAATTATTTCTAAACTTTCAAAGTCAAGTGAAGCTATATTCAAACTTACCCTATTTTTGAATGAATTATGATTGCTTATATACTTGTAAAAATGGGTTACTTAGGTCATCTGAACCTTCCAGACCTTCTAGGTCTCCTAGGTCTCCTGAGCTACCTAATTTATAATAAATTATATCATATGCAACCTTTGATAAAGTGATCTATACTAATTAAGTATCAATAAGAATATCAAAGAAATAAATAGATAAAAATAGAAATAGAATAAATATCATGACCAAAAATAACTATTCAATGGTATTAAAGATTATTTTTATCACAGTATATTACAGTATATATAAATTTTTAAGAATATAATTTAATTTAATTTTAATATGTTTAATTACTTTTTTTTTTTTTTTAAATACATATAATCAAGCTAGATTATTATTTTATCAATCAATCGAAAAAAAAGTAAATTTTTATTCAAGTAGCATAATACATACTATAGCTAAACTATTATTCTAATCTAAATAACTTGTCACAAGCATAAAAGTCTTTAAGTTTAATCTTGGGACAATATTTTGCTCTGCAATGTCTTTAAGTAAAAACTCTTCTAGTTTACGTCATTATTGCTAACAGGTTATTACTGCTGTATGTCACATAACCACTAAAATATAAGAAACTATAAAAGAATAGGTTAAAAAAAGGGGAAGGAATATTTAAAAATATCTAAGTAGACAATAAGAAAATGAAAAAGTAAAAAATTAAAAAAAATTTTTAGCTTCCACCAAAAACCTGTTTTTTAAGACTTCTTCTTAATAAGAAATGCCTAATTGGAATATTCTTTCTTCTCCTAACTATTTGAGGAGCTTGATCTTGATTTCTTTCTTATATATTGTCGTGGGTTAACCTGATGAGTCTATCGCTAATCCGTAGTGCCTTAAGTAATCCAGACATCTCATAAATACTTATAAAGAAGAGAATATCTCCTATAAAAAACACTTAGAGAAGGCAGAGGCGTGGTAATTGACTTGGTCGAAGGTAGGTGTCTCTTTATTGCATTCTGTTTCTTTGGTATATCACTAACTCTTATCTCTATTCTCAATGAGGGCTGTTTTCCTAATACATTCAACTCTGCTTTTTTGGCGTATATTGGTAAGCTATTTATACTTTTCTAACTAACAATAGGCTATCTACTTTATAATCAACTATACTAACCCTAAGCTTTGTTAAACTTTCCATACTTTTTCAGATACATATAGTTCCCTTATCAGTACCTGAACCTTATCTATAGTTTCTTACCTTGCGATACTCAATCTTTCATGCCAGACTTTCAGGTTTTTGAATTTTAAATTATTATGCATAAATCATATTACCCACATAATCCATAACAATATGATCTAAGGAGAATTATTGCTTACTAAGATCCTTTACTTCTAGGATATACTTGATCTCAACCTTCTTTAGATGGTGATTTTTTATTCACCTGTGATAGAAAGATGACTTATAATGGATTTCAGGTTCTTATGTGATCCAGTAAAAACTGAACCATATTATTTCAGTATAATATCTTTCAGTAGCCATACCTAATTAAAAGAATTTTATTAATATATATATTCTATTATTCAAAAGGCTAGATTCCTTAATAATTCTTTTGTTTTGTAATAATGAGAAGGTCTTAAGAGTAATAAGAATTCTCATCAATTATAATATTCTTTAACAACTTCTGGAGAAAATTTTTTTTTTTTTTTTTTTTAAACGGCGATTCAGCCTTGTTTTATTAAAATTTCAAATCAGGGCAAATGAATGCATATACAAGAAATAATTTTTAATAAAACACTCCTATAATTGTCTATGAAGGTTAAAGATTTTATGCTACTACTACCACTTTGATTTCATAAGCTAGTTACTCTTTGAGGACTTCATCAGTTGAGGGCCATTGCCTGTTCCTCAGCTGCTTTCAGTATCTTTATATTGTAAAATTCTAACTGCTCCAATTCATAGGATAGCTTGTTATTGGGAAGAATTACTTAGATCAATCTAATTCACATACCAAGAAAGAAGATTTGTCGATCTTCCTAGATTTCCCTTAACTAACGTGCTCAGATGAGACATGTCATTACAAAAAAAATAATTTGATTCCCTTATATCTTGCCTGCCATGTAATCCAACTTTGCCACAGGAACTTGTATTTAGAATCTTTACTTATTTGACTGAGCTGAAGAAGGAACCTACTCAGTGGCCAGAAGTGGGTGACTAAAATCATAAAACCCAGTTATAATATCTTGTGACCTTTATCATGGTCGGACAGACTCTTTCTTGAAGAAACCAATAATGTAATCAAAGAAATGTTCTATATCCACCCACATCCAGATCAATGACTTATGATGGACCCCAGGTTCTTATAAAGCTGAGAAAATGCATTCAACACATAAGGTGACCAATGGAAGCTTGTTTACATTCTTTTACTAATATGAGCTCTATCTATCCAATTACAGTGTGAGAAACTTTGTGCTACTCAAAATTCAGGGTCAAACTGAGGTAGGCAAAATCCCCAGAAAAAAATCAATAATGAGCACTATGAGAAGTCAAACAAATAACAAGAGAGTGGGAAAGTTGTCTCTCATCATTACAGAACTTTTGTGATGTTTTTCTATAGTGTGAAATAATGGCGCATTAGTTCTTCTTCCTTTTAGAACTTTCTTGCCATTGGTAAGAAAGGTTTTTCTTGATATTTATGGTCACTAGAGATCAAGTTTTTGTTTGAAGAGGGTAGTAAACAAGAAGAGAGAAGGTAGTTGATGACTCTTGAAATTTCTTCAAGTTGGTTTAAAGAGAGTAATAAGACTTTATTAGCTTAGAAGTATAAAAATTTCTTGCAAACGTCTTTTTTATATGTGATCAGAGGATCAGCAGAAAGAGTCTGACAACTTCTGGAGAAATATATTCTCAACTATAACTAAAAGATTAGAATTTAATATGGACTAGAAATCATTCAGTCTTATTGTCTAATTAGAATAAAAAGAAGATCTTGGTCTTGAACTTTGTCTAATCAAAATGATAAGAGAGAAATACCTTAGTTTGAATGAATAACAGGTTTTTATTATCTGGAAATTTGTTGCTTATATCTTATTGATTTTATAGAACTTGATTTGTAGATTAACCCAATTGAAGGAGTGGAGCAGACACAGGGTATCAATCAACTCTTTTAATCACCAATAACATTATCAGAATATATGAAGTGATATATAGGGACTTATTTATATTTAACTACTAACATGTTTTATATTAACCAATCAGATGCCAAATGATATTATATTATTAGAGATTCAAGGTTAAATAGAAGTAGATAAAATCTTTTAAGAAAACTATGAAAAACAATAAATACTCTAAAAGAGTACAAGACAATATGCAAGAAGGTTGGTAATAAACCTTTTTTTGCTAATAAAACCTTTATTTTTTGTTGCTTCTAGTTCTATTGGGTAACACTTGTCAGTTCTTTTACTTTCTAGAACCTTTTTGTCCTTAATAGAGAAAGTATATACTTGAGTCTATTCAAACCATTAAAAGCTCAAGTTTTTATTCAAAGGAGTTTATAAACAAGTAAAGAAGAGTAATAGAGATAAGTGAAGACAAGTTTCAAGTTGTTTTAATGAAAGTAAAAGACTTTGTTAACAATAAAATATAATCTTTTTTATATATGGTCAGAGAATTAACAAAAAGAGTTTTTTATTGGTTAATTTTTTCCTTAATATATCTAATTACTTTTGCAATTAAATTAATGATAATATTATATATCTTATATAGTTTCAAGAATTGTGAGTTGCATTATTTAATAATATTATTAATTTTTTTATAATTAGACTTATATTAAATAAAAATAGCTTCAATAGTTTTTGTATTAATATTAATTAATTATTTTTTTTTGAAATTAATATATTATTTATAAGGAATAATATATATTTAATTTTTTATTATAAATATAAATATTTATTATATAATTTAGGAAAAAACTTTTGACTATATATAAAAAATATATTTACAAGAAGTTTTTATACTTCTTAATTAATAAAGTCTTTTTACTTTTCTTAAAACAACTTGAAGTTTGTCTTCAAAAGTTATTACTACTTTTCCTTATTTGTTTACAAACTTATTTAAACAAAAACTTGAGCCTCTAATGACCTAAATAAACTCAAGTATCTATTTTCTCTACTAAAGGTAAGAAGGTTTTAGAAAGTAAAAGGATCAACTGATAGCGTATCATCTTTCCAAGTTAGAATTAATATAGAGATAAAAAATTTTTAGGCAGAGGAAGGTCTATTATCTATCTTTTTAGATATTATCTCTTATTCTCTTAGAGTATCTATAGCTTTTTTATAGTTTATTAAAAGAATTTTATTAATTCTAACTTGATTCTAAATATTGTTAAAGGCCAAAGAAGTCAAACGAAGTTCAGAATTTTCGCCGTGGTCACGTGACCGACGATCGTGACGCGACTGAAGCTTATGTAAAACAATCAATTGCCAACTATTACCATACCCCTTACAAGCTAGAAGAATGCGCAAACAATCCATTCGCGTCAAAAAGGTAAAGAACTATGAGCTGAGGTAATAGAAAATTAGCTAACCAAGAGGCAATTTATGCATGACATAATACTAGAATAGCCATAGTGATTATGTAATAGCCCTATGTGTAAAAATGTATAAATGTAACTTCTTTCAATGACTTAATAAAACGACGAATCTCATGACGAATCTTTTGGATAGATTGTTATAACAGTGAAGTTATAAGTAGTTTTAGGGAAAACTACCTTGAGACTCACCCAAATCTTTTTATGCCTCTGCCTTAATTTTGGTATTGTTTTGTGTGTGTGATAGAAGGACGGACTCTTCTATCTGCAGGTTACATGAGCTTTTGGTCATTAGCGACAAACTCGCCGATTAGCCTGCTACAATATATAGTAATATAATATTACCTGACTTCTGATTAGTTGATATAAAACATATTAGTAATAAAATTTAAACAAGATTTTATTTCACCATACTTACATATTCTGATGATATTATTGATAAAAGAAAAGAATATATTGAACCAATATTTTCTACTTCTTTAAATAAAGTATTAAGTATTTTAATAAAAACAAGCTGTTTTGACATAATTGTGGATTAAAAAAAAATAATAATAATATTTTAAGACCTATGGGTCAATAGCATAGTGGTAATGCTCTTAAGTTATCAAGTATTGTTTCTGAGTTTAATACTACTATGAGACAGTACTATCTAAGTCTAGGTGATACAAAAAGTTCTTATTTATCTCATAATAATAATTATTGCCATTTGTAACTAAGATTCTATCTAATTACAGAATAATCAAAAGATCATAAAATGCTTCAGCCAGTTTTAGTACTATGTCACTTATCATAAGATAGATTTTAATAAGCTCCTGTAAATAGACTGAAAATCTGCTTATAATAAAAATTTCAGAGTACTAATGGTATCTAAGTACATTAGTTAGAAGAGGTTTCTATTAATTTGACATTTGTCCAAGACTTCATACAGTTATATATAAATAAGTTGTAATAGATTATGTAAAAAGGATACTCAAATGAGATGAGATGATATCTAAGACTTCATATGCATATTCCATAGACATGCAATAATAGATAGTATAAAAAATATTTAGTAGGACAAGATATTAAAGGAGTCTTAAGTTCAAGCTAGTCAAAAAATAAGTCAAATAGTTATAAAAAATAATAATAATAATAGATCTATTTAATCAATAAATTATTTTTAATAATTAAATATAAAGTTATTTTAAACTTTTATAACTTTTATTATTAATAGATTTTATTAAAATAAAAAATTTATAAATTATTTTAAAGAATTAAAACATTAAATTTAGAATATAATATATAATAACTTAATAATTAATCTATTTTTATTATATAGCTTTATTAAGATATAATAGTTATATATATGGTCAGTTAATATATTTTCTATATTATTCTTCTTCTTTCTACTAATTCTTTAACTATATACAAAAAAGACACTAGTCGAAATTATGTTATTCGGCAGCTGAATTATTGCCGAATTTGATTAAATTTAATAATAAAAATATGCCGAATTCTTTTCGATTGCTGCCACTCGGCATATTACATTTCAGCAATAAAGTGGCAATCAAAAATTCGACAACCAAAAATTTGACAATCAAAAAATCGGCAATCAAAAAATTGACAATCAAAAATTCGGCAATCTAAAATTCAGCAATCTAAAATTTGACAATCAAAAAATTCGACAATCAAAAATTTATTAATTAAAAGTTTAACAAAAAATTCATCAAAAATTCAATAACTAAAAAAAATCAAATAACACCTTTGATACAAATGGAAAGAAAGCTTTTAAAGAAAGAAGAATTAACTATAAAGTATCTAAAAATTTCTAATCTTTAAAGCAAAAGGTTTATAGAGATTTTGTTATAATTAAAAGGCTTATTTTTTTCTTTTTAAACTATTTTAGCCTTTTTAAAACTTTTACTTTCTAAAAAATTTCTTATTTTAGTTTGATTGAGAATTTTAAGTAATATAAATTCTTATAAAAAATAATTGGCTAACATAAAATATATTAGTTTTTAAAATATAAACCAGCTTCTATTAATCATACTCATGTGTTTTAATAATATTATTTGTGATTAAAAGAAATATTTCAAAAATATTTGTTTTTTAGAAGATCAAGTCCCTTAATAAAGACATTAATAATATTGTCATGAGCTATCCCGGTGAGTCTGTCGCTAATCCGTAGCACCTCACATAACCCAGACTTCTCAAGAATACTCTTAAATGACACAAAAAAGAGAACACCTCCTATAAAGTACATTTAGGGAAGGCAGAGGTGTGGTGATTGACTTGGCCGAAGGTAAGTGTCTCTTTATTGCATTCTGTTTCTTTGGTATATTACTAACTCTTATCTCTATT
>CAJVPT010004772.1:0-12997 GCA_910592055.1 Acaulospora colombiana | reverse complement strand
TTTATTATTAAAATTAATAAAATTATTTTTGTTTTATAAATTTTTGAAAATTTTGAAAGTTTTTCAAAGTTTTTTTTTGAAAATTTCTGGAAAATTTTTAACAGGTGGAAATCTTTATCAAAAAAATTTCCTGATGTTTCTATTAGATCTTTTTCATATATCACCTTAGATTCTCTATTATGAAATAGACCTATTATAATTCAGATAAAACTTTCTGGAATTTTTATTCTTTTTATAATTCTGACTAGCATATTTAAACTAATTGTGTCATATGCTTTTACCATATTTTGAAAAAAGACCATAATTCCTTTTTGTTTTCTCTTGCTTTCTCACAGATATTGTTAGGAATTTTTATTGATTCTGCTATACTTTTTTCTAGTAATTCTATATAGTTGAAATCTTTTGATATATTATTGCTCTTGTAGATATTTCCTAGTCTATTTGTAAGAATTTTAATAAAGCAATTTTATATAACTTCTAGCAATACTATTAGTTTTGTGTTGATGAGTTTATACTCCATGGTTTTGATTTTGTTATAGGATAGATATGACTTTATTTCTAGCTATATGGAGTAATTTCTATTTTAAAAAACAGTTAAGTATCTTCCTTAGGTAGTTCTTTCCTTCTTGATCCAACCTTTTTACCATTTTATAACTAATTTGCAATTTTTCTAGAGCTTTATTATTTAGAAACATGTGAAGTGTTTTGCCTAGTTATTCTTGAAAAATCAACTTTAAGAAATCTTTATACTATTTTTCTTGGATATAGCTTCTGGAACTATATTTTTCTTTCCAGTCTTCTATTAAGCTATTAAAGTTAGCATCTCATGTTATAAATGTTTTTTGATGGTATTTTCATATCTCTTTTTTTAATTTATCCTTTCTAGTTATTATATAATTATTTTCCTTATTTCTGACTTTGACTCTATTTAGAACTATTTTAATTTGCTACTTATCTATCAAAGAGTTTACTATTCTTTTTTAATTATTTTGCAAATTATCATATCTTTATTCTAAGGCCTTTTTAATGATATCTTTTGTCTGTTTTGCCTTTGTATTTTGGTAGATTAACTTTAGGCCTTCTATTATATCATATATTTTTTTAATAGTATACATAGTATATTTGAAATACTATATTAAATACTTTGGTCTTTAATTTAGTAATTGGAATAGTATATAGTATATTATTGTATTTTTTGATTGCTACACTAAGGACTTATAGCTTGCTTGGTTCTTATGAGGTTTGTACTTTCTTAAGTAGTATTTTTAATTGAAAAGCTTATCTATATTTGATATATTTTGAACCATACTTATAATGTTTTTCTTGTATGGTAGGTATTTTCTTACTTGCAAGTTTGTTATATGCTACCTTATATATTTGTTCTTCAAATACTTTCCATATTATATTTACATAAGTTTCTCTTTTACTCTCTTCTAACTCTTCTTCTAACAAAGAATCTAGTATTATTCTAAGCTTATAGTTTATACTTTTCCTAAATGCCTACTATTTTTCTACTATTTATTCTTTAATTCTTCTATACTTTGATTGTTAACTTGTAATAATAGAAATTTTATAAGGCTTTGTGATAACTATATATAATCTATCCAGCTACTGTTAATAGTATCCTATCTTGTTGAAGTTTTGTTCTTTTCTTCCTATACTACTTGCATATATATAAAAGTCTATTCATCTAAAAAGTTGAATAGTTGGATCTCTGAATATCAGAATAGTCTAAATGTTGCCCTGGAAGTTGATATTCTATCTTCTGCAGGGTTGTATATAATATTGAAGTCTTTTATAATTACTATGTAAAAGTTCTGTCTATGCTTTTCTTTAATAAAGTTTTGTACTTTCTCTTATATCTTTTTATTTCATTGTTTGTCTGAGGGGATATAAATTTGAATGATACAAATCTTGTTTCTTTTCATAAGTATATTGACTATTATCATACATCCTTCTGTCTCTTCTACAGATACTATTTTTTTTTTCAAATCCTTTCTTATCAATATACTAACTCCTACTTCATAGAAAGTATCTTTGTTAATACTATGAAAGTACTTGTACATTATTTGATTTTGAAAGATCCATTTTACCTTTGCTTTGATTAACTTTGTTTTACATAAATCCATGATTTCAATACCTTGTTTCAGCATTTCTTTATAAGATTATTTTGATTTATTTTATTGATAATATCTTTGATATTGTGCATTTCTATTTTTATTACTTTTTTTTCAATTTCTGTATTTTTTCGTTTCTCTTCTAGTTATATTTTACTATTTTTTCCTTTTATGAATTCAATTTTTTTCTATTTGAAGAAAAGTCTCAAAGTCTTAATTATATTATTGATCCCCAGTACTATTTTACTCTTCCTGTCATATTTTGCCCTTGTTCTTTATTAGGATATTGAAAATAGTGGACAGGTATATACTATTCTTCTGTGATTGAACTAATGCTCCTTTTAGGAATAGTTGGTTCTTCATTTGAGTGAATCTTTTTCAAGTATATCTATTATTTTACCTAGTTTTTTAATTAATTTATATAATTGAGATATTTCAGATTTCTGATCTAGATTAGATCTGAAGCTTCTAATCTTGCATCTTATTGTTTGTCTCTCTTATTGCCTAAAATTAGTGTTACTGTTTTTTTCTTTTTCTTGGTTTTGTATCTCTCTATATGGAGTATGGCTTCTTCTTCTTTTTAAAAGTTCCTTATTGCTACTAGTAGCTAGTGAATCTGATTTTGAAGTACATTTGTTAGTTCTTATATGGTGGTTTCTATTATTTTGAACATCTATTGTTGTTGTACTTTGATATTCTATTTCAGTGTAGTTGTTTATTTCCTTTCTATAACTATTATATTTTTGATTTTCTTCTTTTTTTATAAGATCATCTGAATTGTCTGAGTCATATAAGTTGTTTGAGTTAATGAACATTTTATATTGATACTGATAGTAGTTTTTTGCATTCCATACTAAGCTTTAGTTCTCAATCTTGATTTGTTGTTCAAATATTTCTTTTAAGTCTTTCTCATTTTTAAAATAAATTACTGCATAATCTTCTGATACTAGAGTAATTTTATTTCTTGGTATATAGAAAACTTTTGTTTTTGTTTGACTAAGTAATTTGAATATCTGTTCTATAAATCTTCTACTAATTCATATATTCTTAAGGAGTGATGCTTTCTTTCTTTAAGTATCTGAGTTACTTTTTAATTATACAATTCTTTGTTAGCTATTATCAATCTTACTTAATTGGATTTAATTTTGAGTACCCAGTATTTTTCCAGTTTGAAATGCTTATAATATATGAAGAGATGGATTCTGAATCTTTTTTGATAAAAAGCCATATTAAATTTGTAAATATTAACTATTTCCCTATATTTTTCTATTGATTTTCTAATTGACTGTTTATTATATTTGTGTTCTATGTTTACCAAAGTAATATATTTGAATCTGTTTTTTGCTAAAAAAAATTTTTTTGGCTTGAAAAATCTTTTATTCAGAGTATATCTTTAAAAGACTAAACATGTGCTCCTATCTTGATACATTCTCTTGATAAAAAAGTTTTCATCTTCTTTTTTATTAATTGATTACAAATAATATGCTGTATACTTCTCCTTATCAATATCAAAAGTAATCCAATAGTTATTATTGATAAATTTGATTTTGAAAAGATTTATTCTCTTAGATATACTTAAAGTTCCCTTAAGATATTTGATTACTTTTTCTTTGTTATCTTCTAGTAGTATAGCTTGAAGTACTCTCAATTTAATTGTACATATTTGTTTAATAAAGTAGGGATTAACTGTAGAATCTTGTATCCTATTTCATATATTATAAGAGATAGCGATATTTTTTGTGATATAGGTTCTTTGAACCATCTCTTTGATTATTTTTGCTTCTGCCTACTCTGTTATAATTCTATTTTTCATTTCAACTTATTTAATCAGATTGATTTCTTTAGTTTTTATAAAAGTTGGTTGAATATTCATTGGAACATTATTTTTTTTTTTATAGTTTCTTTTACACTGTAACTTGAGATATAATTTTTTGTCTTGTTTGTTAATATGTTGTATATTTTTTTTATAAGTATAAAAGCTTCTAGGTTTTTTTCTTACCTTGTCTCTTTTTCCACAAAGTGATAATATATTGTTAAAGGCCAAAAAAGTCAAACCGAGTTTAGAATTTTCGCTGTGATCACATGACTGATGATCATGACATGATTGAAGCTTATGTAAAATAATCAATTGCTGACTATTACCATACTCCTTATAAGATAAAAGAATGTGCGAACAATCTATTCATATCAAAAGGATAAAAACTATGAGCTGAGATAATAGAAATTAGTTGCCCATGAAGCAATTTATGCATGACATAATACTAGAATAGCCATAGTAATTATATAATAGCCCTGTGTATAAAAAATATATAAATATAACTTCTTTCAATGACTTAATAAAATGACAAATCTTAAGACGAATCTTTTGAATAGATTGTTATAACAGTGAAGTTATAAATAGTTTTAGGGAAAACTACCTTAAAACTCACTCAAATTTTTTTATGTCTCTACCTTGATTTTTGTGTTTTGTGTGTAATAGAATAATAGATTCTTCTATCTATAGGTTATGCAAGCTTTTGATTAGAAATTATAATTGATAATAACATTTCCTAATACTTTAAGGATTTTTTTTTCACATTTTTCTAGAATTCTAATAATGGTTTGCTTTTTTGAGTCATGTTATTATGTGAAATAGATAAACTATTATATGTATTAGGTTGTTTTGATATTTGTTATTTTTCTATACAATGATTTGTAAATAAGAAACTATATTGGATTATATAATCAGGTAATCTTTGTCAATATGTTGTTTATCTATATGTTTTGATCTTGTGTATTAGTTTTGTTTATTTATATATTTATTACTTATTTATTGTTTGTGATGCAATTGAATTGATATATGTTACTATTTGTAATATATTGATGTGTTGTAAGTTATTATTTTATTACATCTAGAATTTATTCTCTTTTATATATTTATATTTGTATAATATAAGTTAATAGATCAGTTGTTATAATTGTTTATTACTAATCTTTACTATTTGACCCAAGAGACTTGGATGTTTTTCTAGATTTTTTAAGTCCCAAATTTGAACTAATTTATTAATTTAAATTATTACCTTTAAAACTTCTTTTAATATTTAGAAAAGTATTAATCTACATTGGCCTGACTAAGAGCTTTGTGAAGTTAATGTTGAGTTTCAAGAAGTCTATTGTGAATCAGTTTATCTTTACTTTCTTTTTTTTCTAAAGCAAATAAAAAATATAAGAATATTATTGCTAACTAATAATATTCTTTTATTATAATCAGAAGTCAACTGTATATTATATAAAGGTGAGTTATTACTATTGCTATTTCTCTTTGAAGTTATTTCTTATGAGAAGGTTTTTCTTTTAGAAAATTACTATAAAAAATTTTTTTCTAAAAATTTAAGAATCAATGGAAAGAGTTTTTTATTTTTTTTTCTTTTACTTGAAAATTATTATATTTAATATATTTTACTTTAATATTTTTATATATATTTATATAATATATTTTAAAAAATAAATAAATGTCTTAATCAAATATACTATATATTTGAACTATCAATTTTTAAAAAAGATTTAATATTTTTTTAAATTTTAATAAAATTAATTTAATTTATTAAATAAGCTCAATAGATACAGTATATAATTTTTTATAATAATAAGAAAAGTATTAATTAATTAATATTAATAAAATTATAATTTTTTTTTTTTTTAAAAATTGGTGCAGCCTTGTTTTATTATTTTTCCAAATTACATTTATACTAAATAGCTATGACTATAATATAAGAATGTATATTCAACAATAGTAAAACTCGATAAGTCATAGCTATCTTGTAGCCTGTTGCTCTTCCTTTAGGGAAAGAAACTAACATGTCAAGACTATGCTAGTTGTCATATAAAAGGATATACAGTAGTAGAGAAAATATCAATTTGATATTTAATATATTAATTTATGTATCTATTTACTATTCTAGTCAAGTTTAGTAAGAACTGTTATACTGCAATCAGATTTGTGTAGTTCTTGGTTTTCTTTGCTCTGGTTCTTTTTTGTTTGTTCAGTTTGATTCTATATTTGGGGACTTCCTGTTCATGAGCTTCCTCCCATCTTTGTTTTCATATATTGTATAAGAGCTCTTTCCATTTTCTCATTATGTTCATTATGGTTTTTATTACTTTGTTTTTGCTTGATATGATTATATCTAGTATCCCAAGTATTTCTTTTAATACTGCTCCTCAGATCAGTAAGTTGAATGTTCTGGGATTGGCCAGTTGTATCCATCTATAAATGATCACCTTAAAGCTCTTCTTGTATTCCTTGATTATATGAGGTGATACATATTTAATTAGGATCCTGTAAAAGTTTTTCTTTAGTGTTTCTGTATTGTTGCTGTATAGGAAAAGATGTGTGACGTCTTCTGTTATCCCACATTTGTGGCATTTGTCATCCTTGTATATTAATGGATATCTGTTGTATAGTTTGGCCTTAGTAGATAGTTCTTCATATCAAAGGTTGAAGCTGAATTTCTTCCTGTGGTGATCTTTCTTCGAGGTTGTGTGTTCATTCATTTTAGATGAGTGTAAGCTATTAAACATATGTTTCTAGTATATGTTTTTCAAGTCCTCTTCTGTAAATCTGTTTTGTGTTCTATTTAGTAATTTTCACTTGATCAATCTGATGGCTTTATTGACCTGTTTGCTAAATTTTTGCCTAGGATGTCTATCTGTGATGTGTCCTACACTATGTTTATTGGTGTCAAACCTTGGTGCTGTTTTTTGATATTGATGATTTTCCAATTTGATTTCATGTCTGGTGAGATAGAATCTATCCAGACTAGCTTATCTGCTTTCTTATTGAGAGGGATATCTGTGTGTGCTTTTACCTTGTATAGTCTAATGTTTATATTCAGCTGTTGCCTGATGTAATTGAAGATATCTACTATTGCCTGGTTTAGTTTTTTTCTTTTTTTAGTTCTAGTGATATCTATGGCTTCTGTTAAGTTTGTTATTGCCACTTGGCTATCAGTATACATATTAGCTGTAGTGTTCTACTTAATGTACTTATTGCTGTAGTTATAGTCATCAGTTCTGCCAATATTGAAAAGGCGTATAATTGTGTCTATCCTTGGAAAGTATGTTATGTTCTTGTCTTGTCTTCTATGATTCAGCCCAGGCCCATGTATGGTCTATTGCCATAACTTAATACTGAGCTATTTGCATATATTGTAATGTAATGGCAATTTTTCATGTATTGTTAAATTGTCATCGGTGTATCTAATTCTTTCTTGTTTAGTTCGAACATTTCACTAATATTTGTTGTTTTTGGCTCAGCACTGCCTATATTGACTTGTCAGAAGCTTTGATTTGTCTAAGGGGTTTCAGTGAAGTTTTTTAGCTCTTTCTTGATAGAGTCTGGAGATATCCTGTATCACAGAGTGCTTGTTAAGCTGCCCTTGTTTTTCTTAGATGAAATGCTTGTCCTTTCTACTGGGATTTGAATTGTGTACTATTTTTTGGCTGCATAAGTGCAGATTTCTGATAATGTGTCTTTTCCTTCATTTAGGAGACACCCATGCACCTTTTTAGTGGTAATTGTTCTTCTATTCTAGTGTAGTGTTTGAAGACTATTGTATTGGGACTATCATTTTGTTTCTTCTTGCCGATAACTTCTTTGTCTTGCTTGAGTATTGCTTCCCAGTGTGATTTATGTGAGTTTTCCATTACCAGGGGTCTGCTTTGGTTGTATATTCAGTGGATACTTGTTTCATCCTCTATTCTATCTTGTATACTGGCTAAGTTTGTGAAGTTCTCTACAATCTCTTTGTACCATTTTGGAGTATTCTTTTTCTTCATTTTGTTTATGGCCCCAAGTTCTTTTCAATGTAATAAATATATTCCTGTTGAATTGATAATCTGTCCTAAGAACATTAAGTTGTGTTTCCTTAGTATTTGTCTATGCTGATAATATATTGATTTTGGTATTTCTTCTTCAATTGTGTCATCAATCTTGTTTATCCTCTGGAGGATTGTAATCTTTGTGTTGAAGTGGAATTGAAAGCCATGTTTCCTCAGCACCCAGAGGATATCATGGTCCAGGTTTTGTTCTGACTTGAGGAAAGGCTGTGTAAGATGTGTTGTTAATGAGTTTATTGGTCAAAAGAGATTTTGTAGGTTTTGTAGTCTCATTCTGGAGATTTGTTCTAGTGTTCTTTTGTCTTCCATTCTTTGCACCCAGGTCCTTATGTACAGTTGCATTTATCTATCCCAAAGATGGTTCAGGTTGTGTTTAGTATAATTATATAGGAGGGTATTAGGGATTGTGTTGACGAGGCCACACTTGTATTTGTACTTTGTTGTGATTTTTCCCATTAGAGAGTTGCAGTTACTTTCAAGAAGTACCATATCATTTAAAGGGTATTCTATGTTAAGCATAAGTATGTGGTTTATTATGTATCTCATTTGTTTATCTGTGATTGCTTTCTATCTGATCAGCTTACTAGTTTTTTTTACTTTCTCTACTATGAGCTGTTTCTGATATTCTTTTCTTCTGGAGCTGTCCAGCCATATCCCTAACAGTCTTATTGATATACTAGGCTTGCTTCCCATGACTGTTTCTTCTTTGAGTATGAAGCTTCTTCTGAAATCTTCTGGTTGTCCATTGATAATTAATAGTTGCAATTTTAGTTGGTTAATATCAATGTCATTATTATTGTAGAATTCTGTGACAATATTCAGGATCCTTTGTATTTCTTCTGGATTGTCTGCCAGCCAAGTTGTGTCATCCATGTATGCGATAGCCTTAATGTTTAAGTGTTTCTCTATATTGGGCTCATTAATGTCTCCTTTAAATTTCATTATATACCTGTAGCCTCTTCTTGAGAATTCAATTTCTATTAGAAGTAGATCATAGAATATGTATCATAGCAGGGGTGAAATTATGTTTCCTTGATCAATACCATCCAGTAATTTGCAGCTGGGACTCAGTTCATGTGTTGTTATGACCTGATTCTCTCTCTCTCTGTGTAGTGCCTATATGATGTTAATTATTTTTGATGATAATTTGATGCATCTCATAGTACGTTCCAGAATTTTTATATTGATAGAATCATAGATCTTTGCTATGTCTTGACTCAGTATCCATAGCTTTTTTTCTTTCTCTGTGGGCTTGTTCTGTATATAGGTTAATTATGTGTATAGGGCCTTGTGTGCTGCTTCCTGGTAGAGCTGTTCAGTTGGATTTGTTAAGGATATTGTGTTCCTTACAGATGTGTGATAGGTGGTTATTAATGATACAGTATTTATAAATATCTTCCTTCCTACAATAAGTAAAGTAATTGGTCTGATTATTCCAATCCTGTTGTACCATTCTGTTGGTTTGAGTATTGGGTATATATATTCTTTACACCATTTTTTTGGTGTTTCCCCTCATATAAAAATCTTGTTATAGAAGCATATGAGCCAGGCTAATGTTTTTGATCCAAGGTATTTATAGACTATATATGGAATGCTACCTGGTCCTGGTGCTAATTTTAAACTCCTGTCCAATATTATTTTCTTTACTTCTTCTATTGTGATATATTCTGGAAGTCCATTATAACAATTGTCTCAGATTCTTTTGCTCGGTATATATTGCCTTTATTATTTGGTTGAAGTGTTTGCTGGTAAGGTTTTTCTAAGGCGAGCCCATGTTGCAAAGTGTTTCGAAGCTTTTCTTTTGATTTCTTCTGGCTCTGTGATGATTTCTATCTAATTGTCTGCTTCTACTATGAGTTTGTCAATTACTATGGATCTATAGGGCCTTTCCATGATACTGTTGATCATCTGTTTCTTGTTGTTCTGAAGCCACTGTTGCCTTCTTTCTGTATATTGCTGTATTTCTTTATTTTTCTGATATTTGATAATTATTCTTGCTGCTGTTTTATATCGTATTATGTATTCTCTACATGTTTTTTTCCATTAGATCAGGTAGCTTTGAGGGTAGGTAGATTGCCATTCTTTGAGTTCAATTACCAGTTCTGGGAAGAATTACTTACTGTATCTTGGTTAACTGTTTTTCAATCAGCCATTTGGTTTGTTGATTAAGTGTGTTAATACACCTCTGCTATATCTCTAATAGTATCTGAATGTTTACAATCCTTCTATATATTGTTGGGCCTTCCCTTGCTTTTCTGCTTTTTTGAGACTTTATCGTGGATATGTATCTATTTGTTGCTTCCAGAATATGTTGTTTGAAGCTATTCTATAAAGTGTTAATGTTTCTTTGATCTTTAATATTTTTCTATTGTGTCTGTAGTTTAATTTCAACCTTAAAGTTTTCCCATTGTTTGATATCTGTTTTGTGCCAGTTATATCTGTAATTGTACCTATAAATTTTTTGTTTCTTCTACTTATCGAGTTGCTACATCTCTATTCTTGTGGTCATAATTTCATGATTGTTTTTGTGCAAGGAATCTGGATGATTCATCATGTGAGAGTCTCTTGATTACCAGGTGCTTTGTGGGTGGTACCAGATTTGATCGATGCTGCTGGCTGCTCCTCTACTGTTTTGCCATGTGTATATCACTTTATTGGATTGTGTATTTTGAAAGTGTCCTCGAAGTTCCTAGTGATCAACCATTTCAATAGTTCTGATTCTGGCCGGTAATTGTTTAACTTTTTTGTACTGTGATAAAAATAGTGTCTACTACCATTGGATAGTTATTTTTAGTCATGATCTTCATTCTATTTCTATTTTTATCTATGTATTTATAATTATTTCTTTGATATTCATTGATATTCTTATTTGTACTTGATTAGAGTAGATCATTTTATCAAATATAGCATATGACATAATTTACCGTAGATCAGGTAGCCCATGAGGCCCAAGTGGCCCATTTTTACAAGTATATAAGCAGTCATAATTCGCTCAAAAGTAGGATAAGTTTGTAGATAGTTTCACTTGACTTTGGAAGTTTAAGAATAACTTCACTTTTCTTTTAGGAGATTAGATATCTTTCTTTTGATTTTAGGACTGAAGGAATTGTCCTAGTTTTCTTGATTTATTAATAAACTTGGATTCTGAGTGAACTATATTTCTTGTGAAACATAGTGTGACACTGTCTAAAGGATTTTTGGTAAATCTCTTCTTGAATATTTCTTTATTATAAACCGTTTCTTTAAATTCTTTCTTTGGGAATTGTCTTTTTAAAAGCAATTCCACTTGGACATACCAGTCAAATATAAATTTGATCACATTTTGGCAATAATGATAGGACCTTGCTCTTCAAAAAGGACAATTGAATGAATAACAATATTGATAATTGGATTCCAAAACCACCACCAGATTTTGCAACTACTTATCCTGAATACTCTCTTGAAACTCCTTCTTCTTCTTCTTCAATCCACTCTTTGGATACTTTTAATCACAACCAATATAGTGCAATATATTCTTTTCCACTATCTTATAATTTAGCAATGGATAATATTTTTCAGGACCCTTGGGATCAAGCAGGTCATCCTTACAACTTGAATCAACCTTGGAATAGGTATCCTCCACTAGGCCAGGATGATGATAAGAAAAGTAATAGACAGGAAGAGCACCATGACAACCATCAGGACAACAGGGAGAATGAACAACAACCACTACTATGTAGGAATAGGCCAGGCCAAAGGCAAAGGAATAAGCAAAGAGAGGAGCAACAAAATCAACCTATCTATGATTATGGGCAAAATAATGATCAAAATTTCATCAATATACTGCAATAACTCTCTGAACCAATTGCTGGAATGAATGCTTAAGGAACAACAACCAAAGGGAAACAAAGCTGGTAGACCTACCAATCTTTAAAGAAGAGGAACAGAATCTTCTTACTTGGCTCAATGAATTTGATAAAGGATGCAGGGCAAATTGCATTAATGAACTTCGCAAATTTGAAATACTTTCCTCTTATCTCAAAGGAATTGCACATATTTGGTGGTCTTCTATTGATGACTAAATCAATTACTGGGATAATGCAGCATACCCAGCTGGATCTTTTGTGCAACTTAGTGTACTACTCATCACAAATCAAGATGGATGAATCAATTTAGGCAGTGAATACAAAAACCAGGGAAAACTGTGAATAAATACCTGAATGCAATAACTCTTCTTTACAAGGGCATTGATCCTGATAACAAATACTCTCTTGAGAATAAAACTAGGCAATTCATCAATGGATTAAGGGATGAAATGAGGGAACTAGTTGAAATTTTTTGTCCTCTTGACATGGCTGAGGCTATCAATCATGCTCATGCTGCTGAATCAGTCTATTTCAGGAATTCTACTTTGAGTACCTATTCTTTGAGACTTAATTACTTGAATCAGGATACTGATGAGCTCAAGAACATTAAAACAGCAATCACTCAACTCTCTCAAGGATTTCAACAATTGACAATTTCAAATAATAGGAGGTATACTGGTAACAATAATATTAATAGCAATAATAGGGAAGGAAATCAAAGGAAAACTCACACCTGCAACAATTGTAGAAAAGTTGGACACTTGCAATGCAACTGTAGATTATGCCACAATAACAATAATGGTAACAATGGAAACAATGACAATTATTTTAGGAGGTCTAATAACAATAATAATAATAGGAATCAATTCAACAATAACAACAATGAAAGGAGATGTTTTATTTGTAACCAACCTGGACACTTGGCCAACCAATGTTCTTAAAGGAATAGCAACAATTCAACAAATGGGAATGGATCTAACAACAACCAATCATCTTCCAATAACCAATCTAACAATCGCAATCAATGGCTCAATCTTTTCATACAGAACTTTGCTGATGCTATAGAACGAGTAAACCACCATTTAAAAGATTAAGGGGACCTAAGGAGGGTCAGGAATCCCCTATACTTTCAAATCCCTCTACATCAACATCTTCTCT
>CAJVPT010004771.1:0-12998 GCA_910592055.1 Acaulospora colombiana | reverse complement strand
AAGAACAAATGGAAACGGTATTACCTGGAAAAGTTTATGGAATATTGTAAAAGGAACGAAAATCTTGATCATGTGATTGGAAAGAAAAACGATGATCATTAATCAAATAATGAATCTTCAATTAATTTTAAGGAGAGAACTGTATTAATAATTGGTATTGAAAAAATCAAGGAAAGGAATTTTGAACCAAAGGAACATATGATAATTTTTGTGAAATTTTTATAAAGGAAAGAAGGGAAATAAAAAATGATTAAATCGAAAAAACTATAAAAATACTATTAGATGATCCAAACTTTTGTAAGCTACCGTATATTATTATAAATAGTATTATTGCTAAAACACTGGGAGTTAGTGAAACAACCTTTTATAAAGAATCAATCCTAATACAATATATCTTATATCTTTGATAACTTGAAAAAGAAAATGAAAAAGATCTTTTATAATCCTATATAAAAGATAAATTTTTAGAATTATCAATAATTCTAAAGATTCTTGCAAATCTAAATATCAACCAATGGAAATTGTTGAACAATTAGATACTGAATCAACAATAGACAATAAAATTATAATGATATGTGCTCAGGAAATAGCAGAAATAGAATTATAAAAACTTTAAGAAAAAATAAAAAATTATTGCATTAATAAATATAAGTCTTATACTATTAGAAAAAGAGACATGACTCTATTAACAAATCCATATTTTATAAAAAAGAAAAGGAATTTACAGATTGAGTGTAATAACAATTAATATTTTTGAAGAAATAGAAAATGAAATCAAAGTATATTTGAACAATATTTTAAAACTTCTATAAGAAGAAAGAAGCCTTTTAAAAAAAGAATTTATCAATAAAAATGAATGGCTAGTCTTTTGGATACAAGAGAAAAAAGATATTTGCAAATATGTTATTCAAAATACTGAATAATCCCCAGGTCATTTACAATTCACAAAAAATAGAAAGAAACTTGAACAACAAAGTTTTCTAAGAATCTATAACTAAAAAGAACATTATTATGTGACACATGTGCCTAGTAAATATAGATCAAAAAGTCAACAAATATTTCATATTTGTATATTTAAAAAGAGATTCAAAACATCTATATTTATAAAATAAACACAAAAACTTGGATAAAAGCTTATATAAAATGGCATAAATATCTTAGTTTCAACTTAAAAATAAAATGAACAACTCCAATTAACATGGAAATATTAAGAACTATATTTTCAAAATTAGAACTTAGTAACAATAAAATCAACAATATATTAATGAAGTGAAATAACTATTCAGTTAGATTATTGGATACTAATAATATATATACTAGCTTAGTTGCCAGAGCTCTAAATGGTATTCAAGCTAAAGCATGCTATACATCAAAAGATCTCTATACTCTCAAAAAATGAAACTTCACAGTGGTTTGCTTTGAGATGCAAAAAAACTGAAATAATACATGTAGATAACACATTTTTTTACAAGGATTATATCTTTTCTAGAGCATTAAATATATCTTCAAGACTAAAAAACAAAGTTTAAAAAAGAAAAATAAAAATTCTATTATAAAAAGTAGATATAATAAAATAAAAATAGATGAAGAGTTAAGACCCAACTCATAATCAGATAATAAATTTACAAACTCAACTTCTAGTTCTATAAGATATTACAGATTTCAAAATCAAAAATGAACTAGACAGTTTTATAATAATAGAAAGTTACAAGAAAGAAATCAAGCTAATAGGTATTTAGCAACAGAAAGCAACAAGGAATCAATACAAAATTATTGAAGCAACAATTATAAATAATTAGAAAAAGAGAAGAAAACAAAAAAAATTACATGATAGAATAGATATACTAGAGGGACAAACAGCTTTCAAAAGATCAAGGCAAGATAACGAAGAAGCAAATCACTCCTAAAGGTATATCAGTTCTTCATACCAATCAAGAAAAGCAACAATATAGTTTCTCTTTATCAAAAAGTAATAATATGGCAAGAAATAATCTATAAATAGAATAATAAAATAAAAAATAATAGAAATCCAAATATAATAGCATTCCTATAAAAAAAAACAAGAAATATTCTTTAATTATAAAGTTAAACATAAACTAGAAAAAAGAATATCAAGATAAGAAGATAAAATATATAAAAAAGTAATAAGAATAGATACACATAATGTTAGAAGTATTACAGATAAAACAAATTAACAAAGTCTTATCAAAGAAATTTTAGAACAAGGAATAGAAATACTGGGATTGTATAAAATAAAACTAATCAAAACCAATATACAATAGACTTTTAATAATCAGCAAGCCTATAAATATTTTTATAGTATCAATAAAGACATATCTTTTGAAACAGGTGTCAGTTTTCTAATCAAAAATGATCTTGAAAAAAAATCATATCAATAAAAAAAAAATAAGAATATATTATTATTGCAAACATGCTTATGAAAAAAAATTTTTTTGTATTATACAAATTTATATTTCATCAGACAAACAAAGATTCAAGATAGTACAAGAAAAGGTTATTAGTCTTATTAAAAGAATATATAAACAAGACTATTATATAATTGTAATAGAAGACTTTAATACAATCTACAACTCATTAGAAGATAGATAATCATTCTCAAAAGCAAAGTTTAGATAATTATAATATTCTGAAATTCCTCTATTTAACTTTTTTAATGAATAGGATTTTACAAATATGTAAACTATATAGAAAGGTAAGAAAAAAACTTATACAAAATGGGATTCAACCAATAATAGTAGAATAGACTATATCTTGATCTCATATAGCTTAACAAGTTATCTGCTACTCCATTTTGATAATTAAGATATGAGAGATATTATTGAAAGTAATCATACTATACTTCTAATAACTTTAAATGAGATATGAAATAAAGGAGTAGATAGAATCATCAGAGACTTTAAAGAGCTATTAGGGGAAAGAAAGAGAGAGGCTGAAGAGAAAAATCTCAGATTAATTATCAATGATCAAGAAGAGATAGGAGAATTTGACAAGTGGATCTCTAAAGTAGTAGAACAGGCTTCTAAAACTAGTCAGAATATGCTAAGTTTCTGTATTGATCTTATAAGAGCAGATATTATTCTAGAAATAGTAGACTTAAAATGTCAAGGTAAATGCATAGAAAGAATAATAAGAAAATGGATAATAAAAATACAAAGAAGAGTCTGTAACCAAGTCTGAAAAGAAATCTGGAACAAGAGATGTAAAAAGGTAATCGAGTGGGGAAAAAATACAAAGAATCAGTAAAGAGAATAGGACAAGAAGACCTCCATGTCTTTCAAGCCAGAAAAGTATACTCCTGAAGAAAAAAGAGCCACTACCTGAAGAAGGAAACCTGGAAAATAAAGGTCTCGATGAAATTCTAACAAGAAGAGTAGAGTATAAAATAAAATAGTTGGATTTTAGATTCTGTTAGAACCTTGCAGAGTAATCTGCAGTAGTGACCTGCAGACAATAAAGTTAACAGTTGGAAGGGTCTTTTCCTGAGCTGTTAATGGAGTAATAAATCACTCCCGAAGTTGCACTTAGAGTTTTAATAATTTTTTAAAATAAAGACAAGTGAGTTAGGTAGAGACTTAGCTTTAACGATACATTCTTTAATGTAAAGTATACATATGTTTAATAAAGCACACATATCTAGCCTAACAGAGGGTTTAAAAAAAAAAATACATATTATATATTATATTATTATTGTTATTTTTTTTTTTAATTAGTTGTCTTATTAATTGATCTGTCCCGTTCTTCTATATCTGAATCACTTGAGGAGATTGTGTGATTATTAGTATATTTTGTACTTCATGATAATTATAACTCTTGTAGAAAAACATGTTGTTTGCATATTTTGCTCAGATCTTCTTTGCTTTCAAAATATATTACTGTAAAGTTGTGTTTTTGCAAAGTACAGGAGTCTCTTGATATATAATAGGCTTTGGCTTTTGTTCCTCTTATTTCTCTGACTATTAAGCTTGAATATATTTTATTTATTCCGAAGAGTCTTGTGAAGTAAGTATTTTATTATATTATTATATCAGTAATATCTCTATCTAATAGCTCTATTTTGATAAAGATTATTCTTATTATTTCTGTTTATATAGAGATTATCTGAATATTTTTTAAGTTAATATTAATATGTTTATATTTTTTGATACATGCTCTCATTCTAATCTTACCTTTTTGATAGCTGCATGTATTTAGATTCTTGATTTCACCATATTTTTTAAGATACTCTTTTAGTTGAAATCAAATTGGTTTTTGATCTATATCTATCAATCTGATATAAAATATCTTTTTGTTTTCTTCCAGTACCAGCTTTTTGAAGAATTTCTTTCTATAATTTTACTGGTTTAATTTTTTAAGTTGTGTATTCTTTTCTTTTTTATTAAAATTTAATTGTTGGATGCTGAAGTTTTTTTTCTTGTGATTTATTTCTTTTATGTATTTTAGGAGATTTTCTTCTTCATTAACATAGAAGGTCAACTATTTATTACCATTTAAAAATTCTATATATAGTAGATTTCTTTGACATGCTGATAGTTTTAACAGATCACTCATATATGCAAGTGTTTCTTTTTTGATATCTCCTAGGACATTGGCTATAATGGTTTCAATTTTGTAAGTTCTCTTTTTATTTACATAATAGGGATTGTTTATTGCTACTTTTGATAATTTCTGGTGGAATAAGTATTGAGTTCTGCTATACTTGAACCTTGTACTTTCTCTCGAATTTCCTCTATTATCAGATCTTCCTTCTTATTTATATAAGTTGTTGTCTCAATTTTTAATATTTGTTCATTTTTAAGTTCATAATAATTTCTATGGATTGACAATTGTTTTGTTTTCCCTTGTTGTTTCCTTTATCAATATTTAAATATTTATCTTCTAGAAACTGTTGTTATGGATTTTTTTCTCTTCTGTTACCTTGTTGCCAAAGGTACATAATATGTTATATTAGGATATGTTCTTTATAAAAGGTTGCTCTATTTATTTCCAATATTTTGGTGATTATACTATCTAAGACTGTGAATATTTCCAGTGAGATGTGTCTGTAGTTGATACTTATTTCTTTTTTCTGTTGAAGCAACTGCTGTGTTACCTATATTTCTCTTTTCTTATCATACTGTCTGGCTATATTAATTAAGATATCTAATATTTTATCTTTTCTATTTTGTATTATTTGTAAAATTGCTTTAGATTTATCCATATCTATAGTAGTGATAGTATGGGTGTTGAATATATTTTCTATTTTGTCACGTGACAACTGTTTGAATATCTTTACATATTTTTCTTGTTTATATTTATCAATAATCTAAATTTAAACTATAGATAAACTCTTTTGGTGTTGTTATTATTTATACGTATTTGTTTAGATAATACAGAAAATTTTGTTGTATTATTTATTTGTTTATATTGATAATCTTATCTTAATTTAAAAGTTGTTGTCATATTTGTATGGAAAGTTGATCAACTTGTTTAAACAACAAATTGATATATACGTGCTTGTTTTTTGTCTTGCTTTTACATGTTTGTATTTATATAATAAGGTTTGAGATAGGTATGTTGTTTTAATAAGTATGTACGTTTAAACTGTTTTATCTTTAGAAAGCTTTGATATTCTTCTGGGCCTTAATGGGACTAGAGCAACTTGATTTATCAAGTGGGCTTTATTTGCTTTTTAAATTTCTTATAATGACAAGAAAGGTGTTAACCTGTACTGACCTGGCTATAAGCTATGTAAAGTTGATATGAATTTCTTTTTCTAACTGGGAATCGGTTTTCAGATTTTTTTTCTTTCTCCTAAAAATTTTAAGAAAAAGAAGTAAAAAGTTAGTAAAACAGTTTATACCTCTATATTTGATATTTTCAGATAGTTTAATGTATATATGTTGAGTATGTTAAATTAATTAAAATGGTTTTCAATAAAATCATATACTCTTTTTACTGATCCTCTGACCACATACAAAAAAGACATTCTTAAAAAGTTTTTATACTTTTAAGCTAATAAGGTCTTACCACTTTCCTTAAATCAACTTGAAGAAGCTTCAAAAATTATTAACTATCTTCCCTTTCCTTGCTTACTATCCTTTTCAAACAAAAACTTGATCTCTAGTAATTATAAAGATTAAGAAAAACCTTTCCTATCAATATCAAAAAAGTTTTTAACGAAGAACTAATGTGCCATCATCTTATACCATAAAGAAACACTACAGAAGAGCCTGTGTGATAAAAGACAACTTTTCTACTCTCTTGTCATTTGTTGTCTTCTTATAGTGCTCATTCTTGATTTTTTCTGAAAAATTTTACCTATCTTAGTTTGATCCTGAATTCTGAGTAGCACAAAGTTTCTTACACTATAATTGAACAGATAAAGTTAACATTAGTAAAAGAATGTAAATAGGCTTCCATTGATTACCTCATATGTTTGAATGTATTTTTCAGCTTTATAAGAATCTGGGATCCACCATAAATCATTGGGTCTGGTGTGGATAGATACAGAACACTTTTTTGTTATATCATTAGTTTCTTCAAGAAAAAGTCCATCTGATCATGGTAAAGATTACAAGATACTACAATTGTATTTTATAGTTGTAGCCACTTACTCCTGGTTATTGAATAGGTTTCTTTTTCAGCTCTATCAAATAGGTAAAGATTTGAAACAAAGTTCTCATGACAAAGTTGGGTTTTATGGCAGGTGAGATATAAGGGTCAAATTTTTTTCTTTTGGGATTATGTGTTTCACCTAAGTACGTACATTAGAGGAAATCTAGAAGGATCAATGAATTTTCTTTCCTGATGCACAAATAAGATTGATTTGAGTAATTCTTCTCGACAACAAGCCATCCTATGGATTGGAGTGGTTAGAATTTTACAACATGAAAATACTGAAAGTAGCTAAAAAATAGACAATATATCTTCAACTGATGAAGCTCTTGAAGAGTAATTAGCCTATAGAATCAAAATGAAGTAGTAGCATAAAATTTTAACTCTTATAGACAATCTTAGGAGTGTTTTACTAGTAATTATGTTCTGTATTTGTATTTTGTCTTTACTTGAGACTCTAATAAAACAAGGTTGAGTCATTGTTTCAAAAAAAAAAAATATATATATATATATTGAGTATATTATAAGTACTTAATAGTATGACCTACGGGTCCATAGTGCAGTGGTTAGCACTCCGTAGGTCTGATAATAAGATACAAGTTCAAATCCTCCAGATAGCAATGTCTGAAGTTGGTAAAAATCTGCATCCATTAGCCTAACCGTATCTAACCGACATTTTCAAATATAGCTACTTGTCCTAAGGAATTATCAGGGAAGAATACCTGTTGATAAGTAGTATGGTCTATATAAGGATTGTGATTAGCTGTGATATCCGAAATCGGCTAAGATTATCCTGATGTCACTAGTTACTGTATGTAAATGATATAGTAATAAACACAAGAGTAGATCCCTAAACCAGTAGGATGCCGCTGATAATCAAGCATTAATCTTTGTGCCACTCACTGACTTAACTATCGGGAGGCCTTGGTGGGAGAAGAAATCCGCGGATCACTCCAAAGAACCAAAATACCGGGTCCAGGATACTGTATTCGACGGCCTGATAACCTACCTACTCTGGTATAAAAAAATGTGTAGGGAATAATTAAGACGGAATCGTGCAGTTTTCTATTGAAGTAGTACTTATACATATATAGTCTGATCAATATAGTTAGCCATATATATGATAGTTTACTATAATAGTTGATGTATATAGTGCTTATTTGAGAATGTATACAGTAGACACACTACCCCTTTCTTTGTCTGTACAAGCATATACGACAGTGATTCTGATTCACTGAATAACTCAAATAAAAACTGTAGGGTTTGGTCAGACATATGGCAATGACAACCTGCTGGCAATGATACAGTGGACTAGGAGGGTCTTCACCCAAAGACACTGTGAAGCGAAATATTGTCCCCAAGGTCGAACTTAGAGGCTTTTATGCTTACGACGAGTTAGTTAGATTAGAATAATAGTTTAGCTGTAGTATGTATCATGCTGCTTGAATGAAAATGTACTTTTGTCTTCATTTGATTAATAAACTGATGATCTAGCCTGGCTACGGGTACTCAAAAAAAAATATATATATAAGTACTTAATAGTTTTGTCTGGAGTTTTGTATTTCTTTCTTGTGTGTTTAGACTGATTCACTTTTTTCAAGAAAATTACCAAAAAAAATTTTTTTTGAAAAAAGGAGAATCAGTGGAAAGAGTTTTTACAAGTCTTTTTTAATTAAAAATTAATGTAATTTATATTTTTATAATTAAAAATCAATATCTTTATAATCAAAACTCAACTTAACTTATGTTTTTACTTTTGTTCCTATTAACTATTTTAAAGACAAATGTCAAATATTTGTTATTTAAAAATATTAAAATTTTAAATTATTAATTATAAAAAAACTATTCAAGATAAGTTTTTATTGTTAAAATCTTTAATTTATAGTATATTCTGAATTTTTTTTATTAAAATGAATAATTATAAATTTTATTTCTTAAAAAAAAATATAAATAATTTGCAAAATTATATATATATATATATATATATTTTTTTTTTTTAAAGTCCAACTTGACTGAAATGATTTATTAAATATTTGTGATAGTACAGTATTGATTACATGAACGATTCATCTTAACCTATTTTCTATACTACCTACCCAAAGAATACTTCAATTTTGCCACAGTGTAATACCATTTTGTCAGTTGTCCTACTGTGCCTAGGCCATATAGCGTCTAATGTCTACTATAGGACTTGTATTATTATATTTTTTCAAGAGACTTGAGATGTGTGTTCCTTAGTTCTTTATGGTTTTTGTTTCACATTCTTATTTGTGTGTGCCATAGTAAATCCTTACTGTGTTTAGTCCTTAGAAGGCTGGTTGTACTCTGATATGTGCAGACCCTATGGTCTTGTGCTAACATCCCAGCGATTCAATGGTGTTGCCTTCATTGATCAACCAATGGTCTTCCATTGCTTCATTCTTAACCACTCTTCAAATATGGCCTACAAGGGTTTTCCTTGATAACTTCGTAGCAGATTGTTCCTCCCATTGGATTGATTACCTTGGTGATTGTTTCCGAATTTCTTCTCCCAGGGTCTGCCCTGCGGTTCCCATCGTGATGCTAATGCTAATTACCAGCCCGGCAGATAGCAGTTTTCTCTGGTAGCCATTGGTTTCACGATCGCGATAAGATCTCCCATTAATTGAAGTTACAGCCCATACGTTTTTTGATTGGTACAGACGACCGAAGTCTCCCAGATCTTCCATGAGGGTGTTTTTTGAGAAGATGTGGATGTTTTCACAATTCCATTAGAGGCTTGAGTCTATCAAGGTCTTTCCTGGCTTGTCTTAATGTCTTCACATATTCCAGATGGTAGGATCTTTTTATAGTTTCCTTAGCACTAAAACCGGTCAAGGCTGTGTGACCTAATTTGTTATACCGTGGTCAGATGGTAGAATTTTATAGGTTGTACTTTGTGTACAAAAATGCATGTGGTGATGAGCATGTATCTTATACAATGTAACCTATATTGCAAATACTGTTTTCAAGTGGGATTGAACCAGTAACTCGCAGATAGTAACCTGGGAGTGCACCCACTGCACTATTGACTTACAGGTCTCAAAATTTTATATATTAAATATTTTAAGAATTTATATTTATCTATAATTAATAGAGTTAATAGTTGATAGAATTTTTATCTGAATTGTTAATAGAATAATAAATTACTTTTAAGTTATACTTAAAGTTTTAAAATAATGTAAAACAAAAACAAAAATATTAAATTAAATAGAGATTTGACTTTAATTTTTTTTTTTGAGTACTCATAGCTAGGCTAAATTATCAATTTATTAATTAATTGAAAACATAAGTATATTTTCATTTGAGCAGTATAATACATACTATAGCTAAACTATTAATTCTAATTTAACTAACCCATCATAAGCATAAAAATCTCTAAGTTCAGCCTTGGGACCAATATTTTGCTTTGCAATGTCTTTGGGTAAAAACCCTCCTAGTCCACTGTATCATTGCCAGTAAGTTGTCATTGCTATATATCATATCAAGCCCCTGGAATACAGGAAACTACAAAAGAATGGATTGAAAAGAGGAAAGGGAAATATCTAAAAATACCTAAACAAACAACAAGAAAATTAAAAAATAAAAATTTAAAAAAAATATATCTAGCTTTCTCCAAAGATTTACTTTTAAAGATCTCTTCTCAATAAGAAATACTGGATTGGGATATTCTTTCTTTTCTTAATTACCTGAGGAACTTATTTATTTTTAATCTTGATTTTTTTTTTTGTATATTTTCTGAGAAGACTTATCATCTAATAGGAGCCTTTATTTCCAGGACACACTTGATTTCAACTTTTCTTGAGCAGTGATTTTTTATTTAACTGAAATAGGGGGATGACTTATAATAGATCCAGGTTTTTATATAATCTAGTAGAAATTGGATTATATTATTTCAGTATGATATATTTCAGCAGCTATACCTAATTAAAGGTATATATTTTCTATTACCCAAAAGATCAGATTTCTCAATAATCCTTTTTCCTTATAATAATAAAAAAATCTTAAAGTAATATTGATTCTTGATGATTGTGGTATCTTTCAATAATATCTGAGAAAATGCATTTTCAACTGTAATCAAAGAGTTAGAACTTAGTATGACTAGAAACTGTTTAGTCTTATTGTCTGATTAGAATAAAAGAAAGATCTTGATCTTGAACTTTTTCTGATTAGGATAATAGGAGAGAAAAACCTTAGCTTAAATAAATAGCAGCTTTTTCATTACTTGGAAACTTGTTGCTCATATTTTATTGGTCTCATGAAACTTGATCTGTAGATTAATCCAATTGATGAAGTGGTGTAAATATGGGATATCAATCAACTTTTTTAATTACCAATGATATCATCAGAATATGTGAGATTACCAGTAGGAGCTTATTTATATTTAGTTACTAATGTGTTTCATATCAATCGGATGAACTCTTTCTGCTGATCCTCTGACCACACACAAAAAAGATGTTTGCAAGAAGTTTTAATACTTCCATGCTAATAAAGTCTTACCACTTTCTTTAAACAAACTCAAAAGTTTCTCTAGAACTCTTTCACCTTTTCCTTTTCCCTCTTGTTTACAACTTCCTTCGAACAAACTGAACTCTTGTGACCTGCAAAGTCCAGCTTCCACCTTTATTACCTATGGCAAGAAAGTTCCTAAAGAAAGAAGGACCAACAATAAAGTATCTCTCACCTTTCAGTTATGGTGGAGATAACGGAGGTTCCGTCCCAGTTAAAGGACTCACTTTTCTACCCTTTGACTGGTGTTATAGCCTCTCAGAGCTACCTTTTTCATAGCTTTTTGGAGAATTTTGCTTATCCCAGCTTGACCCTGAAATTTTAGATAGCATGAATCTCATCAACTCTGATTGATCGACACAAAACATGCTGGACAAGATTGATAAACAACCTCCTATTGGTCACCTCACATGTTTGAATGCATTACCTCAGCTCCATAAGAACCTGAGGTTTATCTTAAGTCATTGTGCCTGATATGAATGGATACAAAACATAAAATCTCCTATGTCAGTGGCTATCAGGAAAAAACAAGTTGCAATAGAACACATCGGATAAACAACAACTCCCTCACTTCCTATTTAATAAATGAAAACTGACAATCTGAGTATTATCTTTTTGGAGGGTTTTGATATACCTATATTTTCTCTGTAAACCAACAATAACAACACCATTACCAATGTCCATTGGACAAGATTCATATGCATCCCTCCTCTCTTTAAAATTTTCTTTTAGCGTTAGTAAAGTTAAGGCTCTACATAAGGGATCCCAACATCAGTGGTGCCGAGTACCTTAGGTGAATCCTTAATACATTAGCTTCACTTCTCAGGGAATAGCGATAAGTCACTCAGTGGATCTGGGTTCAATAGGTTTCAGGACCTAGAGAGTGTTATAGCATATTAGGTCTGAATAGTCAAGTTTTGGATATCTAGTTAGTTTGTTATAGTAAAGAAAAATATCTAGACTAGATGGTTATGTAGTTGCTCATCTTGGTTGGGTGAGATGTAAATAGTTAGCTCTTTGTACTATTCGTTAATCTGTAAATCCTTAGATAGTACAGGCAATTATTCATCCTGGTTGTTCTCAGATATGATCTTTATTATAATAAAATGGTACCATGATATATAGATAAGCTAGCATTAAAAAAAAAAAAAAAAAAAAAAAGTGTTTCATGTCAATCAATCAAATTCCAAATGATATTATGTTATTAAAAATTTAGAGTCAAATTGAGATAGGCAAAATCCTTTAGAAAAATCATGAAAAATAGTATACACTTTAAGAGAAAATAGAACAATATGTGAGAAGATGGAAAATAAGCCTTCTTTTAATAACAAAACTTCTATTTTTTATTACTTCTAGCTCTATAAGGTAACATTCCACTTGTCAGTCCTTTTACTTTCTAGAACCTTCTTGCCCTTAATAGAGAAAGTATGTATTTGAGTCTTTTCAGGTCACTAGAAATCCAAGTTTTTATTCAAAGGAGTTTATAAACAAGTAAGGGAAAATAGGAGAAATACATAAAGTAAACTTAAAATTGTTTTAATGAAAGTATAAAGACTTTATTAGCAAGAAAAAATAAAACTTCTTGCAAGTATTTTTTTGTGTATAGTCAGAAGATTACTTAAAGATTTGACTTTAATAAAATATTTATAATATATAAATATTTAATAAAACATATATACTTAGCTTATTTGAAAAAGGAAAAACTCTTTCTGCTGATCCCCAATTTTTCAGAAAATTTCCTTTTTTGATAATTTTTTGAGAAAAAGAGAAACCAGCCAAAAAAAAAACAAGAGAAACCAAGTGAAACCACCTTTACAACTAAACAACTTACAAAAACAAGTTCAAGAACTCTTTAC
>CAJVPT010004770.1:0-13000 GCA_910592055.1 Acaulospora colombiana | reverse complement strand
GATTTTTACTATCCCCAAGAAAGATGGATCTGCTTATGTAATTATAGATTTAAGAAAATTAAATTCTTACATTCAATCCATTCATTTCAAGATGGAAACTATAGATATTGTAAAATCATTAATATAACAAAATGATTATATGACATCAATAGACATTCAGGATACCTTTTATCATATTCCATTATCATCACAAGTGCAACAATTTTTTTTTTCGACTATGGCAACTACTGTTATCAATTTATTGTTCTTCCATTCAGTCTGACAAGCAGTCCAAGAATCTTTATGAAGATGATGAAACCAATAATGGCTTGGGCAAGAAATCAAGGTATCAGATTGATAATGTACCTAGACGATCTATTAATTTTGGCTCCCATCAAATCCGAAGCTCTTCATCACACTAAAGCAGTACAACAAATGTTAAAGAATCTGGGTTTCAAAATGAACAGCCAAAAATCTAAGCTCATTCCAACCCAATTAATCGAGTATCTGGGATTTACAATCAATTCGAAGGAAATGCATCTTTGTTTATCCAAAAAGAAGATCAATGAAATAAAAAGAGAATGCTTAATGATATCAAGACAGAAAACAATTTATATAAGAAAGCTTGCAGCTATAATTAGAAAGCTCTTAGCAACAGCTGGAGCAATTTTTCCCACAAGATTAAAAACACATGTATTAATAAGAGACAAAAATTAGATCCTCAAGAAAAAAGGATGGAATTCATACCTGATTCTATCTCCACAGAGTATACAACAACTAGAATGGTGGATTACCAATCTAAATACTTGGAATAGCTTATGCATAATTCCAACATCATCAACAATAATAATTTTTATAGATGCTTCTCTAGTGGGATGGGAAGCCATGATGAATCAAGCAATAATACAAGGATAATGGACCACCAAACAGAAGAACTCACACATCAATTTTCTAGAACTAAAGGCTGTCCATTATGCTCTATTAACATTCAAGGAAATCAGCAATCAAACAATAATAATAAAATCAGACAATATAACAACAGTAGCATACTTAAATCACCAAGGTAAAACTACATCTCAGAAATTGAGCAATTTAATAAAAACAGTCTGGAATCTTTGTTTAACTCAAGGAATCAAAATAATTGCTCGACATCTTCCAGGAAATACAACGTTTAAGCGAATCAAGCATCCAGATACAAGATCGAACAACAAGATTGGCAACTAAATTCACAGATTTTTGCTTATCTAATGTCCAAGTGGGGTCCATTTACAATAGATCTCTTCATCAACAACTGGAACACTCTGCTATCAAAATATTATGCAAGATACCCAGACTTATTTGTACTTGAAGTCGACGCAATAAAACATAATTGGTCACAAGAACATTCATGGGCGAATCCTCCATGGATTCTTATACCCCATATTTTATTAAAGATAATCAGAGATCAAGTAACTATATGTCTAATAATTCCATACTGGAAAATAGCATCTTGGTTTCCACTTCTACTGAATCTATTGATTAACTTTCCGATACTTCCTTCAATATGCTATCTGATGAATCAGAGTTTAGTAAAGCCACTAAACCCCTTACGCAATCCAAGATGGAAACTATTCACTTGTCTAGTATCCGAATAAGACTCCAAGCAAAAAATTTTCCAGAAGAAGTTATTAAAATGATTCAGAATACTACAAACAAATGTTTAAATATTACTGTGGGTTCATCAATCAACAAATGGAATCTTTGGTGTAATACATAGGAAGTGGATTTCCTTCGATGTTCTATAATCAATATTATTGAATTTTTAAATGAAATGGTAAAACAACAAAAGGCATATAATACCATTGCTTCTTACCATTTGGCAATTAGTGAAATTCATGTTCTGATCGATAGCTATCAAATTGATAGACATCCAAATATTACAAATTGAATTTACCCCCTACTCTATCAAACAATACAATTGATATTATTCCATCAATAGATTATATTTCTAGTTTAAGCAATAATGATAAAATGACTCTTTTGGACTTATCTCATAAGACAGCATTCCTGATCACACTATGTACTGCTTCTAGACCCAGTGATCTACATCGTATCAGACTATCATCTCTTCAAAAGGTACAATTGGGAATCTCCTTTGAAATCGATCACCTCAAAGAGGTCAACATATCTATTGCTTATAGAGGTAACAAACGCAGAACAAAGAAAATTTTCATTGATTATTATGAAGATCTTGGCTTATGTCCTGCATCAGTCACCTTGAAGCTTATTGAAAAAACAACGTTATAGAGGAATAATCAAGATCAGTGTAAATCATTGTTTTTAACAACCACTATTTTCCATAGACAAGCTATAGTCGATACAATTTCAAGATGATTTAAACATATTTTAGTTCAGTCAGATCCCAGAGTCAAAGTAAAGACATTAGACTGATTTTGGCTTTCTTAGCTCAAGATACTGATATTGATATGTCAACTATCCTAGAATTAGACAATTGGGCATGCTATATAGTTTATCAGAAATTTTATCAGTGGGGAATTAAAAGAATGTTAGAGAAAAATAAGACTTCTTCACTTATACTTAATCAAGCACAATTGTCGCAATAGTATATACTCTAAAGTCTACATTGATATTCTATATCGGAGTGAATGAAGTATATTTTAACCAATGGTCAAATGTTAGTAAAGATCATTGGGAAATGTACAAATGAATATAGATATAAAATATCATATGACACCCACCCTTACAGCTAAAAATACCATATAGTATTTAGTCCCCCCCTCAATTGTTAAAAAATTTTATGGCCTAAATGATGTAAACAGGTGATCAATCTATTATATAGTAATTATAACATAATTAGTTACACAATGTATCTATATATCTCCAAAATTGAAGGCTGCTATGAATAAAATGACCGTACTATATTGATATTCTATATCTATACTTATTCATATATTTTCCAATGATCTTCACTAATACTCGACCATTGATTAAAATATTTAACACAATAAAATAGTTCAAATAAAATCTATCAATAATAATAAAGAAAGCTCTAACTCAAGAGCATAATATAATGAATCTCACTATAGACAGATTGATCAAACAGATAGCAAAAGTAATATAAGAAATAAAACTATAACATATCTGATAAAAAGTCTGAAACTGGTATAAATACTGTATAATAAAAAGATCCCTATACAATAAAAGAAGAAGAAAACTTAATATTCAGGATACTAAAAACTTCTTAAAGTAAATTAAACTCTCAATAATATTGTTATTAGTAGTAATAGAGATTTAATTAATTACAATAGAAAAAATCACTATAACAGATCAGAAAAACTGTTTCTTATAAGTGATATTAATCAAGATTTACTTTATAATATCTTTTATAATCTTAAATGTTGAATATTAAAATAAGTCTAATAGAAGAAAAGACACAAAACCAGTTCAGAATAAGGAAAAAAAAATAGGCTAATCACTTTTGAGATTAGTACCAATCCAATCAAAGGATTATTAAAAAAGAATCAGATCTTTAGAAAAAATCAAGACCATTCAGAAAACAAAGAACTAGGATCAGACAATATAACATCTTTCTTTAACATTACACACAATATATTATAACTAGACAATATTATCAACAAAATCAAAAATAATATTACTCAAAAGTTTAAAAAAGAATATTTATTATATAATATATATACTGTACTATGAACAACTCTATTATAAATGATACTATATTTATTGTATACATAATATTAGAGGTATTAATTTTTTTTTTTTAGACACTAGCTTATCCATGAATCATGGCAATGTTTTATTATAATAAAGATCATATTTAAGAACAACCAGGATAAATAATTATCTATATTGTTTAAGGATTTATAAATCAATGAATAGTACAAAGAGCTAATTATTTATGTTTCACTCTATCAGAATAGAATAACTATATGACTATCTAGTCTAGGTATTTCTCTTTACTACAACAAATAAACTAGATATCAAATTTTGACTATCTAGGTCTAATATATCATGATGCTCTCTAGATCTTGAACCCATTGAGCTCAGATCTACTGAGTGACTTATTACTATTTCCAAAGAAGAGGAGCTAATGTATCAAGGATTCATCTAAGGTACTTAGTACTACTGATATTGGGATCCTTTATATAGAGCCTTAACTCCACTAGCACTAAAAGAAATTTTTAAGAGAGGAAGAAGTATATATGGATCTTATCCAATGTACATTGGTAATTGATATTATTATTGTTGGTTTACAGTAAAAAAATGGATATATTAAAACCCTCCAAAAATATAATATCAGGTTATCAGTTTCTATTTGCTGAATAAGAGATAAGAGAGTTGTTATTTATTCAATATATTATATTGTAGCTTGTTCTTTCCTAATAGTCAATAACATAGGAGGTTTCATATTCTGTATCCATCTACATTAGATATAATGACTTATGATAGACTCCAGGTTCTTATAGGACTGAGAAAATACATTTAGACACATGAAGTGATCAATGGAAGCTTGTTTATTTTTTTTACTAATGTAAGCTCTTTCTGTTCAATTATGGTATAAGAAACTTGTGCTATTTAAAATTCAGGATCAAATTGAGGTAGACAAAATTCCCTAGAAAAATCAAGAATGAGCCCTATGAGAAGGTAACAGATAACAAGAAAGTGGGAAAGTTGTCTTTCATCAAGAACACGCTTTTGTAGTATTTCTTTATAGTGTGAGATGATAGTATATTAGTTCTTCTTTCTTTCTTAACTTTCTTGTCATTGATAGAAAAGATGTTTTTTGACCTTTATAGTCACTAGAGATCAAGTTTTTGTTTGAAGAGGATAATAGATAAGAGAGGAAGAAGTAATTGATAACTCTTGAAGCTTTTTCAGATTAATTTAAGGAAAGTAATAAAACTTTATTAGCTTAGAAATATAAAAACTTCTTACAAATATCTTTTTTATATATGGTTAGAGAATCAGTAGAAAGAGTTAATATTAGGGATATTAATATCTATATAAATTAATAAAAATTATATAAACTTGTCAAAGAGCTAAAATAGATATTCTTGATATTAATGAAATTAAATTGATTAGCAAAACTGCTAACTTTGCCTTCAATTTACAAACAATATATAAATTCTTTTACAGTTGTAATAATAAGAAGTTTAAAGAATCTGAAAAAACTTTACTTATTAACAAAAATATTGAAAAGAAGCTAGAATCTATAAAAAAAATAGAAGATTATAATAGAAGCAAATTTCTTATTAAAAAGAAGAAAACTCTTTTTTTTTTAAAAAAAAAATATTAACTCATCCTTGCGTCAAGGTGAGTAGAATTTATTTCAATAAGCAAAAGACCTAGGGACAACTGGAATAAATAACTACCCATACTGTCTAAGGATTTATAGATTAACGAATAGTACAAAGAGCTACCTATTTACATCTCACCCAATCAGGATAAGATAGTTATATGACCATCTAGTATAGGTATCTACTTACAAAAACAAATCATGAAAAAACAGGGAATATGAAAGTCACACTATGTTAATTTTCTATCCTATACCTTGACACTTCCTAGAGCGTGACTATTGGCTGGCCCACCAAGCGGCTTATTGCTACTCCAAAAAGAGAGGACTAATGTGCCAAGGATTCACCTGGGATACCCAACACCACCGATGTTGAGGACTACCCATGTGGAGCCTTAACTCCACTAGCGCTTAACCAAAAAATTTTTAAAAAGAAAAAGGGTTGTATCTGAGTTGGGTCTTGTCCAGAGGGATGTAATGTTGTCTAACTGGTCATTATAAATAGTTTCAATGAGCGGATAGGAGTATCAAAACTCTCCAAAAAGATACTAGCCCTGAATATAATGGTTGTGTTCGCTGGAGAAGGAATGAGGAAGTTGGATTGTTGCCTATCCAAGGTAACCTAATCCAGCCTTGTTCTTTTCATATAGCCAATGATGTCATGGTTTTCATGTTCTATATCCACCCGTGCAACTGGCATGCAACTTATGGTGGACCACAGGTTCTTATTGGTACTGAGGAAATGTATTCAGACATGTAAGGTGACTAATAAAAACTTGTTTACTTTTTTACTGATATGAGCTCTATTTGTCCAATCACAATGTAAGAAACTTTGTGCTACTCTAAATTTAGGGTCAAACTGAGGTAGACAAAATCCTCTAGAAGAAACCAAGAATGAGCACTATGAGAAATAAACATGATGATAAGAGAGTGGGAAAGTTGTCTCTTATCATACACAGACTTCTGTGATGTTTCTCTACAGTGTGAGATGACGGCATCTCAGTTCTTCTTTCTTTCATAACTTTCTTGCCCTTGATAAAAAAGGTGTTGCTTGGCTTTCAGGTCACTAGCAGTCGAGTTTTTGTTCAAAGAAAAGTATTAACAAGAAGGAAGGAAAGTAGTGATGACTCTTGAAGTTTTTTCAAGTTGGTTTAAGGGGAGTTTTAAGACTTTATTAACATAGAAGTATGAAAACTTCTTGTGAACATCTTTTTTGTATGTGGTCAAAGGATCAGCGGAAAAAGCATGGTGTGATGATATTTGAAAAGAAGAAAACTCTATATTTATCAAGTATATATACCTTCTAAGAAAATTAAAAGTAGACATTTACAACAAATATTTTAGAATAAAATCTTAGATATACAAAGAAAATGCTTCAAAATTATAGTTATAAAAGACTTCAATATTATAGCTAATCCAACAATAGACCAGTTACTATTCAATAAGCAAACCCTAAGATACAAAAAAGCTGAAATAGAGTTTTTTGACTTCCTAGAAAACTGGAATTATACAGATATTTAAAACTCATGAAAAGAAATCAATACTATTTTTATATGGACAAACAAAATCTCATATAATAAAATTGCCTATATTTGGATATTATCTGATATTGTTTTAAATTATATTTATAATTTTAAATATATTCCAGTGACAATATTTTTAGATAATAATTATATGCTATTACTAATAAAATTAATAATAGATAATATACTAAGAAATCAAGTTTATGAATAGCAAAGAACAAAAGGAAAAAAAGTTTTTAACTCAACTAGTTTAATAATAAAACAATGGAAAAAATTCAAAAATTGGATAGAACTTTGACTTTCTGAATTTGATTCTGATTTGTTGTTCCTTTCTTATAGATTAAAAAATAATTCACAAAAATTTGATAATATTTGATATAAGCTTAAAATAATAATTATTAAAGGTATATAAGACCTGTGAGTCTATAATATAGTAATAGTGCTTCCAGATTACAATCACAAGATCCATAGTTCAATACCATATGAAGACCAAGTGAAAAATTAAGCCACAAGTGGTACAAATATCATGATAATAATCAAGTGCCTCAACAAGACAATAAAGCGAACACATTTACTTATCATACCAATAGTAAGAATAACTATCAATATATAAGGTTCTATATAAGGCTAACATGAGTGATATGAGTCTTCCACATATAACTGGTTCCAGGTGCCATAACAAGAAAGTAAAAAAAGATCACATCTGCTTATCATAACTATAGCAAGACAAGATATAATATAAGGTTTCATAAATATGGCCAAAATAAGCAGTATAAGGTCTCAAAATACAAACTGATTATCTCTTAAAAATAGAAGAAGAAAACCCAATCATCTATAGAAATGACCAAACATGTCTATAATTAAACAAAATCCAGCCTGGTGCAATGCTTAAAGATATATAACAGGTTTCGATACTCAAGACTACCAATTAAGAGATCAATGTCCTTTATACAACTGTACTCTAATCAAGCAACAAGACAGTACCTGAAATATAACAAGTCCTCCAAAAAAATCTGAAGCACTAATAGAGCCAATAAAAGTTCATATAAAAAATCCCCAACATCGGTGATGCTGGATATTTTTGATGAGTTTCTGATATATTAGCTCCCCTATAATAAGGAGATAGCAACAAGTCATTCAATGAACTATAGTCCTAGAAAGTACTGTTTTTGAGTATTTGAAGTAATATGGTGGGATCACTTTATTAGATTAAATGTATTAAGATTCCATCAATCCTTAGTTAAGTTAGAATTAAGAACAGTCCTACACTAGATAGTTATATAGTCATCCTATCTTGATTGGGTAAGACATAAATAGATACTCCTTGTACTATAATTAATCTGTAAATACTTATCCCAGTTGTTCCTAGGACTCATCTTGACTTTAATAAAGCATCAAAACTGATACAAGAATAAGTTAACCTTCAAAAAAAAAACAATTATTAAAGATATATGCAAATGTTTTAATATCTTAAAAGAAAAAATTTATTTTACTTTCAATAAGAAAGTCATAGTAGAATTAGTAATTTCAAGAAAAGACTTTGATATTTATAAAGAAGCCAACAAAATCTACTTTTTTCTAAAAAAAGTATAGATAAGTTAGGATTTGGTAACTTTACGAAATATAAAAAAAGCTGTTTATAATTTACAAGGTTTATGTAAAGAGGTTCTTAACAAAAAAATATTATATTCCATAGGTTAAAAGAAATTTCAAAGAAACTTAAGATTATTAGCTATAAAATATATTCTTAGAATAATACTGTATGTAAAAAAAAAGAAAATTTATATATTAAAAATTAGATTAAAAATCTTTTAAGGTTAGATGTGAGAATTTTAGAACCAATTAAAGATGAATACTAAATTCAACCTTAAATTAAAAAAATTCAAGATAACCTTAGAAGGATGTTAACTAAAAATAAAGCAGGAATAGAATATATAACTATTGATCCACAAACTATCAAAAATATAGTAGAAAATTATCATAAATAAACCTATAAATAAAGAAAAACTAACTTCAAAAAGCTGGACCTCTCCTGGAAAAAAGAATATTAACCCAAGTAATGGATTGATCCAACATGATATATACCATTAACAGAGGAAAATAAAATTGAAGAACTCGAAGTTATCCTAAAATCTCTCCCAAACAATAAGACAATAGATCCCTTAAACATTAGTTATAAGATTATTAAATACCCGAATCTTAAAGAAAAAAGAATCTTATATTTTCTTTTAAATAAGGTATTAGCTATTGATTAGATACTCAAGAGATAAAAAAAAAGTAATATCTATTCCATTCTCAAGTCAAAACTCCAGAAATGTGAACTCAGTAATACAAAACCTATAGTTCTTTATAAAACAATCAGTAAAACTTTACAAAGATCTTAATCAACTAACTAGCAACTATATGTAAATAACATAAAATTCTAAAATATTTAAACTTTGCTGGTCTATAAGGAGAAAGTAAAATAGAACCTATTCATCTTCTAAATAGTATATATAAAGAAATTAGAGAAAAAAAAACCATGGATTCTTTTTTAAGATATTGCAAAAACAATAAGTTTTGATATATTAGAAAAAGCTATAGACTGAATTAAAATTAACTCCACTATTAAAAAGTTTCTAATAAATCAATTTAAAGATAGAAGTTACAATGTTATCTTATGTAATGAACTATCTAATCCAATAACAGCTGATAATAATATAGATCAAAAAGAAACAATCTCTCTATTATTACGAAAAAATTTTTATGATCTCCTGCTATGTAAAATTCAAAATAATATTAATTTTGGATATTCTATGAAAAAAGAATAATTATCTAACTTTCATAAACCTGAAGAAAAGATTAAGCTCTTACTAAGAAAAGCTGTAATTATTTATATGGATAATATAACTTGAATTATCAATTTTAAAAAAAGAAGACAGTTTTACATAGCAAATTACTCACAGATTAATATTAGAAAATAAATTATCCTCACTATTAATTAGAATCTTCAAGAGTCTGAAACTATTCAAACTAAAATAAAGAGATTAAGCAAGATTTCTTGATATTTGGCTAGAACCTAAGCAAAATAATAGAAATATAATTGATCTAATAAAATCAATAATTGAAACTTTGATTTAAGCTATAAACAAGAAGAAGCTGACTAAAAAACATATTTGTTATATTATAATTAGAGTCCTTATTTTATAAATAAAATATACAACAAATAAAATTTCAACAAACACAATATCACATAAACATGTACATGTATATTCCCTCAAGAAAACCAAGATCAAAAAAATATGTCTATATAAACAATGATTATAGATTATTTGATAGAATATATACTTGTATGATATAGATTTTGTTTCTTTTCATTAAGTTAACTGCAATTATATATCCTTTCATTTTTTCTACTGATACTACTTTTTTTTCAAGATTTTTTCTGATCAGTAAACTGACTCCTGTTCTATATATAACATCTGCATTAGTACAATGAAAATATTTATATAATATCTAATTGCTGAATACCCATTTTGTCTTTGTTTTGATCAATTTAATCTCATTTAATTCTAGTATCCCTATTTCTTATTCCTGTATCTCTTCTATAAGGCTATATTGGATTACTGTATCTGAGATACTCTTAATATTGTGTATGTCAATTCTTATTACTTTCTTATGAATATTATTATTTTTCTTTTTTGATACTCTTTTGTCTTTTACTTTCTTGAAAAACTCCATTTTTTCTGTTTGAAGAAATGTATCAATATCATACTTATTTTGGTGTTAAATTATTTCTTCTTGTTCTATTTGTCATTCCTTGTTCTTGTTTAGAGTATTTGTTATAAGAGGATCGAACCAGTCCTCCTTATTGTTATCCTGAAAAAACAATGTTTATAGAAGTGATTTGTACCCCCTCTATTCTCTCTTATTTGTTTACTGAAAGTTGTTTCCTTTCTAGTTTTGAAATTCTACCATTTAGCCTTTTTAAGTTTGCTAAAATAAGGTTTAGGAAGTTTTGTTTGTCTTCTGTCTTATACTCTATATCTTCTCTCCATAAAACTTTTTATAATCATTAATTATCTATTGGTTCTCTATTGCTTTCTGTACCTGGGCATCTAAATGTCCTGTTTCTCTACTATTTTGGTTCATTGTTATAAGTTTGTCTTATATTTCTTCAGCTTCTTATTAGCTGGCCTTGCTTTGATAGTTTTTTGGTTGACTTATTGAAACTGTCAGTATTATTATAAGAGCTCATTTCTTCTAAACCTCTAAATCTTCATTTGGACTTCTTATTACTTTTAATATCTGTCTTTCCTATTCTTATAGCTTGTTGACTAGATTTATCTTTATTTGAATCACTCTTTAGTTTGGAGACTTCTGGTTTAAAGCCTTCTAATTTAAAGACTTTTGTCTTATAGGACTGCTCTTTTAAGGCTTCTATTTCTTTGATAAAGTGTTCCTTGGCATTTCATATTAGTTTGTGTTTATGGATAAAAATATGTTGCTTTAATGCCCTTGCTAGATCTTGGACTGATATGAAATATATTACTGTATATTTTCATCTTTTAAGTATATAAGGGTTTCTAGGTGTATAGCATACCTTTGCTTTAGTATGTCTGATTGCTCTTGCAATAAAACTAGTTATAGTATTGTATGTTTTATACAATCTCAAGAATTTAAAGTTTCATTATTTGATAATGTTATTAATCTCATCATTATTTGGCTCATATTAAGTAAAGATGGCACTAATTGTTTCTTAATTGATATGGATTATTATTCTTCTTCCATATTATTATATTGCTGGTGTGATATTATTTGGGCTTTAATTATTCTTTGTAATCTCAAATAATTGTAGATATAAATATTTGTTGTCTCTCCATATCTTTGAAGAGTAGATTTGATCTTATGTTTTGAGTAACTTTGATCAATATCAATGAGGATTACTATTAAAGATCTCTTATTCTCCTTTTCCTTTTGCTAAAAGATTTTTTTTGTATATAAGATATAAGACATTCATTTATTTTTCTGTCTTTAGGGATATAACTGTAAAGTTTTTGTCCTTTTTTTTGTTAGGTTTTTCTAAATACTGCAAAGCATTTTCTTCTTCTTCACAACAGAAGTTTGTCCAGGTATTGCCATTGAGGAACTTTTTTTTGAAAGGTTTTGAGTCTTTTGATAGTCCCAATATATTTTGGAGATATATTAATTATTCATGTTCTAATTCTCCTAGAAGTCTGACTGTAAATACTTTTATTTTATATTTACTATCTTTTTTAATGTAAAATAGATTTAGGCTAAATATTTTTTATCTGTTTCTTGTAGAATATGCTAACTGCTCTGCAATGTTATTCCTTTTAATTTTTTCAGTAATTTCTTCTATTTTGATTCGAACTTCTATTGTCTTTTCTCCCATTTCAATTTCAACATTGAAGAGAATTTCTACTGTTATTGTTGGCTGAACTTCCATGTTTATTTCCTTTTCTAAAAGATCTCTGATTGCATAAATATTAGTTATTATTGATTGCTCCTTTGAAGAGATATAAGAAGCTTGTTGTGATTTTCTTTCTAGTTTATTATTTCAAAATACTTGTCCTCCAGAAAGGAAGCTAAAAGGTCTTCTTCTTTGTCTTGCCCCTAGACCCATAATTAGAGAATGTGTTGTTTGAGAACTGTGGCTCTGATAAAAATAATTCGATTAATATTTAGAATTCTAATGATGATACCATCTAGGATCAAGTATCTGCTTAGTCCTAAAGCCATATTTGAGATATTATCTATAGTAGATATTATGTTATAAATAGTTTGTATAACCCATGGTATTTGTTGTTGATTATATTTATTTGATAGTTGGATCAGTATATCTATAATATGTGCTTTTCTTTTCTTCATAATTTGTATTAACTTATATTTTTTCATAGTCATATTGAATTATGCATCATAAAAAATATGTTGTTTACCTTTATATAGTATTGTGTTTTAATCAAATATATGTTATTGTTTACTTTGATCAAACGTATACTCATCTAACAAAAGTATCTGACCATATGAAGATTACTACTCTAAGGACAAAACTTTATCCGTAAATAACTTGAAATCTAATGCATAAAAATGCATCAGAATTTTTTTCCTGTGTAGTTACAAACTTCTGTTGTGAAGAAGAAGAAAATGCTTTGCAGTATTTAGAAAAACCTAACAAAAAAAAGGACAA
>CAJVPT010004769.1:0-13000 GCA_910592055.1 Acaulospora colombiana | reverse complement strand
TTAAAAATTCATTAACTATTTATTAAAAAATCAGCAACTATTCATTAAATTATTACTGAATTGTTAATGAATTATTGCCAAATTGTTAATGAATTATTTGATAAATTGTTAATAAATTTTTTGACAAATTGTTAATATGCCGATTTTTGTAGTTGATGATTTATTTATGTCATTTTTTGGTTAAATTGTTTATTTTTTGCCAAATATTACATATGCCAAATAATTTTTTTTGCCAAATTATTTTTTTCAATTAATGACAGGTTTTGATTGATTTTAGTATTAGAAAAAATAAAAGATTCTTACTATCCAGAATATACAAAGACACCAAGATAGCTAAAAAAGACTTTAATTGGTTTTAATATCCAACAAAAATATAGACATCTGCTTTTTCTTGAAAAACACCTTTATAGAAAATATGAGAAACTTTAATTGTTTATACTAGTTGAAAATAGAATAAGTCACAAATAAAGAATTAATAGAAGATTTTATAGATCATAAAACCAATAGCTATTAAAGAGAATAGCTAGATGTGTAGACTAGTAATTAGTATTGGTGTCACAATGGGAATCACAGTAAGTGAATGTATTTGAAAGAGACTTAAGACTTCATTTAATCAAGAAATGTTTCTATAGACCATACCTGGAGAGTAGTTAAAAATGATCATAATGGAAAAATATATGTTACTAATAAAGTATACCATTGAACCACCTAAATATTAATATATGACTACTATACCTAAAAAAATAAAGGTTTGAATTACCTAAACATGATAAAAACCATCCATAGTATCTATTATTATCAAGTAGCAAACAAGATCTTATCAAGAAATATACATCACAAAAGTCTCTTGAAGATTAAAATAAAAAGTTCAATAGTGGTGTTACTGAATATTATAAGCTTGGGCTGGGCAGGGCAACTGATAAAAATAGTACTATTATGTGATAAAATTAATGTACTTGATAGAAATAGGTTTTTAAAAATAGGATTATACAAATTACTCATGTAATCTAAAAAATATACTATTAACACTTCAATAAAAATCTATCTTATTAGTTAAACTAATAAAAAAGTAAAGACGAAGAATTTAATTTTAAGTAAATTATATTATAAATAATTTTATTTATTAATTATTTAAAACAACAGAAAAAAAAATAAAAGATATTAAAATCTATTAATTAACTGATATATTTAAAAAAAATTTTTTTTAATTCTCTATTAGGCTAGTTATATATGCTTTATTAAACAATTATAGACTATATATTTATATGTAATGCTAAAGCTAAATTTCTAACTAATTTATTTATCAATATTTTTATTCAAAACTCTAAATGCAATATCAAGATAATTTTTTACTTCATTAGTAGTTTAGATTAAAACTCTTACAACTTCTAATATCATTATTTATAAGTTATTACTGCAAATTATTTCTTAAAGTTCTGATAAAAATCAAAACCCAACTATTTTATCCTATATTTAATTTTATTTTTTATGATTTTTACAAGAACTTTATTTTTACTATCTCTTTCTTCTTCTTTTTATCTTGTAGTTTTGTGATTATAATTATCTATAGAATATTTTGCTTTCTTATTTCCTAAGCCTTTTTATATTTTACTCTTCTATTGATTTTTTGCTTTTGTTTCTATTCTATAATTTTTTTATATTCTATATTTCAAACTTGTTTACAGATCTGGTGTAAACCTTCTTTTGTACTCTTAGAATCTATTTTTTTGTTATTGTTTCTAGCTTTTTACTATGGCAATTTAGGTTAACAGCTTCTTTAATCATATTACTTTCTACTAATTCTACATAAAAGCTGAATATGTTTAAACCAATTTGCAAAGTTGTTTCTATAAGTCTAAAGATCCATCTTACTATCTCATCTTTCTCTCTTTTATTGTTAATTGGTAGTTGTACTTTCTTTTCATCTGCTTTTTTTTTTTTGTATTAATACAACTTGTCAAATTCTTTGAAAACTTTTCAGATTCATTTTGCTATGTTGCCAGAATTTTATTTTTGTAATCAAGACATTCTAAAAAATATTCAATCCTTTTTTTTTGCTGATTTTATATTATATATCTTACTTGCTTATATAAGTTAGTCTTCTTGTTACCAGTTTGCTTAAGATGAATAGTTTATCAGTGATCAATTTAATCAGGAAGCTTCTTCCTTGTAAGTCTTTAAAGAAAGTATTCAATATGTTACTATACTTTAACCTATCCCATATCAGATTTCATGAATAGAATTAGTGTTTTTGAACTTGATAGTATCATTTTATCTCTATTTTATGTTATATTATTGTATCCATAACAAGTTAGTTAATCTCTTGTTAATTTGTTTGATGAACTGTTGAATTAAACTATCTATAATATCATTTTATCATAATATTTCAGTAGATATCTTGCTTAATTTGAGGCTATTCCATTCTATTGCTAGAAGCTTTAATATTTCTTTGATCAATCAATCTGCTTCTTTATTTCATGGATTGTTAAAGGACTTTGATTTTAATTAAAATTAGTTAAATATGTTTTTTCTTTATAAGAATTAATATTCTTGCCATAATAATCAGATTTTTTTAACTATTTTTTGTGTATTATTTTGAGATCTTCTTTCTTAAACTTTTTCTATTTAGAAATACAAATTTGACTATCAGTAAAGATTTTTTTCATATTATCTATTGATACCCTAAAACTATTGTAACTAGAATTATTAATTTTGCACTTATAGATGAGAATCAATTTTTTACTTCTGTCTAATATTTATTTTTTTTTCTAGCTTCTTCAACCTATATCTATACTATTCCCATTCTTGTATTTTTATTTTTATAGTGATCAAGGATTTATCAAAATAAAAAGTTGGCTTTTTCTGGGATCTTTGATTATATTGAAGAATTTGGAGTAGATAATTTGATATATTCCTTGCTTAATATTGTCTTTGAGTATTTCTTGTTTCTAGTCTTCTATTAATACTTATTCTATTCTTTCAATTTGATTATTTTTGAGTCTTGAGTTTCTGAAACCATACTTGTTATCATTATTCTATTAAGCTTAAGTAGGAAATAGGAAATTTTCAATGATTGTACTTTTCTAATATTTTTTTGATAGTTTAGAAATAACATAGTATAGTTTATATCTAATTCTATTTCTATATTACATTTATTTTTATTATTTAAAAAGTAACCTAGACATTTTGTGAAAATCATTTCTAGACTATCTTATATTTTTTAATGATTAAAGTTACAGATCATAACTATACCTTAACTATTTTTTCAGATTAGTTTTCTCAATATTATTTGTTAACTCTTCTTCTAAGAGACTATTTGGATTTTCTTTCTTTTATTTCTGTTTTTTTTTTTTTGTGGATACTGAAAGAATTTTGAGTTGTGCTTTGAAGTAATTCTTCAAAGAGATGATTTTGTTTTTTTCTATATATCCACAAATAGTATTGAAAAGGCTTTTATTGGATTACTGGATCTTATTTAGTTATCTGCTTGTTCAATTATCAATTGTAAAGTAAACTTCTTTCTTATTTTTAATTTCTTTATGGATATGGTGATTAATTTTCTCTTTTGCTTTCTACTATATGTCTTCTCTGGCTTCTTTGATAACTGAACATTTGAAAAAATGTTCTAATGTCTTTTTTTAAAGTTTAAAAACTAGGCAAGTCATTACAGTATAAATATATAGTCTCCTTTTTTAAGTATATACAGTACTAAAAGTTCATTGTGTATTAAGTTAATTAGAAGGCTATTGTTTTTATTAGCTTTGAAGGCAGTATCGAAGATGTTGGATAGATTAAATTGATTCCAAAAGGTTAACTAATCTACTATTTTATCTTTTTATATTAACAGTTCTTGAATCCTTTTTTGTGCTATCCAATCTTTTTCGATTCTTTTTCTATTAAATGTTTTAACAAATTCTTTAATACTAATTTTTATTGTATATTCACTCTATATAATTATTGTAAGGACTTTTCCTAACTTTGATAATTGATTCCAGATTATTGAATTCTCATATCTAGCTTGTTTAGCAAGTAGATCTATCTGATTATTAAACTTGTTGATCCCATGAACCTTGAGCTTTGTAATTTTCAAGATAAGATCTTTCTTTTTTACTAGATCCTTGATTTTACTCTATATTAGTCAGTTGGTAGTCTTTGTCTATCTTCTTGTTAATATCTCTGTTTGTGAACTGATGGACTTTCATGTCTTAAATGCAATATTACAATCAATGAAGATTAAGATTGTTGTGTTTTAAGGAACAGTAAATAGTACATAAGGAAGTTCAATATTTCTGCCCTAGATACTGATAGTCATATCAATACTTCTGCTAAAAATTGTTTTTCAACTTTTCTATCTTTTATTAGGACCTAAATAAAATCTATTTCAAGTTTATCATCTTTTGTCCATTTTTTATAGAAGCCATTTGTGTAAAAAAAGAATTGATTAGCTATACTCCTTTTATTGTATTGCAGAATATCTGTAAGTTCCTCTATATGTTTGTCTAATTGGATAACTTGTCTTATTAGCATGGCTTCCCAGTTTTCTGCCTAGATTTCCATTTCTACAGGTCTGAAAATAGATGAAGTTGATATCTGTTACCTTGTAGTTATTTATCAGTCTGTGAAATTGCCTAATAGAAAAAGTTGTTTTTCTTTTCTCAGATTTTTATGTTTATTTAATTGTGGAAGGAGGTGAATTTGTGATGAAACTACTTCTAATACTTGAGATGATCTATCTGATTGAAATAGTATACAGTTTCTAGTAGAGTCATATGATGACTGATATGAGATAATCTAGATTTTGTTGTTTGAAAATAACGTTTTTTCTAATATATTAGTTGAAAAGCTGAAGTGAACTTCTCAGTATGTTTTCTCTTATTTGAATATATAAAAAATTTTTCAGTTTGTATATTGTAGTCTGTTCAATCTAGTCCATGTAATTATTTTTTTAAGTGATCTTGATTATATGTCACATTTTTACAAATCTTTTTGTATTAAGAGGAAACTGGTTCTTTATACTTGTTAAAGAGAATCTGGATTGTTCTCAATTCCTTAAGTATTATTGTGATTATATTGATAATTTGATCCAGAAACATGATTTTATACTTATATAATAATGGAATAACTTTTTTATATTCTTTATCATTTTGTAGAATTAACTTGATAGATAGAATATCTCCTTGGTAATTAAAGATTTTCTTTCATCATCAACTTTGAAATGTAATCTATAGGTCTTTGGTCAGGGCCAATGCTATAGTTGCCAAATTGTCTTTAATTAGCTTGTGTAAGTCTACAAGATTATTGAAGATATTTTCAGATTCTTAACCTTTAATTTGACTCTGTTTCAATTGAATTATAGTTGCCATGTAAGAGACTTTACTATTGTTAAGTTAATAGAATAGTACTGATATATGGTTTTCCAACTATATTTTCCAAATACTTTTAAGACCATATATTTTTTTGTTATAAATACAACTGTTTGGAATTGTTTTACAGATTAAACCTTTATTCTTGAAAACTTTCCTAAATATATAGTAGCTATTGGGTCATCACATATCTTCTTATTCAGGTATATATATTGCATTCTATATTCTATTCTTGGAATCAAAACTCTATTAATAACAAATCAAGTATGTTTTTCTATCAACTTCTTTTTGGTTATTGTTTGAACTACTACTTTGATTTCTGATTTTATTAAACTAATCATGTTCTGGTTCTTCTGTTTTGGTCCTAATCAAATATTAAGGAATCTGGCTTAATTCTTTTTATTGATCTCATGAACTATGGTATTTTCTATTCCAACTTAAACCATTTCAAGGTCTTGAGGATTTCGATTAATAGTAAGGAAAATTGATTTTGTCACATTAATTTGTGAGTCATTTGTTATATAGAACTTTTTTGCTTCTTCCAAAATACTTTCAGATCTTATTTTGATTTGATGATCAGGTTATATCATCCATATATATAATTACTATCTGCCTTAGAGAGAGCTTGATCTTTTTCTTAAGTTTATAAAAATTGTGCAACTATTTTTCTTTCATAGTATAATCCAGTATATTATTATTTTGAATTTTACATAGCAATGGATCATAAAAAATTCTCCATAACAGTAGAAAGATTGTTTCTCCTTGATCTATACTATCTCTATTGGGAAAAATAATATTACAACTTGTGTTTTTAAAGAAATCTATTATAATTTTCTTGATAATTGTTGGAATTCGAATTCGATCTATAGCTTTTTTAACATAAAAGAGATATTATGTCATAAGCCTTAGCAATGTCATGAAAAAGGATCTATAGTTCTTTTTTCTTTTTTCTCACTTCTTAACAAATATTATTCAATAGATGAATAGGTTCTGTTGTGCTTTCTTCTAGTAGACTAGCAAAGTTTAGATCTTTGAGGATTTTATATTGTTTACATATCATTAATAGATGATTGGTAATAATCTTGGTAAAACATTTCCAAGTAGTTTCAAGAAGAACAATAGGTCTTGTATTGCTCAATTAATATCTTCAGGGCTTGGGTTTAGGGATAAAATAAAAATTACTACATTTTTATTTCTTAAGTATTTGTCTAATACTTAAAACTTTGTTGAACAGTAAGCATAAGACCTCTTTTCCTTTGGTATCTAAGTGTTTGAGTATTTTATAACTGATATATGAGGAACCAGCTACCTTTTATTTGGGAGGTGTTGCAAAGTAGTTTCGAGTTTCTCTATTTTGATTTCCTTTGTTAATAATAAATACTATATTGGATCAATTCATTCTTTAGATTAGTATTCCTTTTTCCAAGAGGAATCTAAACTTTTAAAGTTGATATTTCTTTGTTTAAAAGCTTCTTTATGATAATCTTCAGTTTTTCTTTTGATGGTTTGAAGATTAGTAGTTATGTATTCAATTCCTTCTTGGTTTTTTATTAAAACTTAGTCTAGTGTGATTCTGGGTCTTTAGAGATTTAGAATAAAGCTTAGCATTCATTTTTAATTAAATTTGAGGTCTTCATATCTATTTTCTAGGACTTCTTTAATTTGGTTTCTGATATGGAGACTTTCTTTTTTCTTGCATATCATTCTAAGGATATATTTTATATTAATGACTTTTGATAATAATTCTAAAATTTCTTTTTGTAACTGGGGAAGGAGTTATTTCTTCATCGATGGATTTATCAAGATTTCTTAATTTTTGAATAGTTTTTTTTATATTCTTTAGAATTTTAATATCTCAGTTGGCTTGTAATTTCTTTAGAAGAAACTAAATCTTATTAGCTTCTTTATAGTTTCAAAGTCTTTCTTTGGAATTGCAGATCCAAGCTTCACTTCTTTTTTTATGTTAGGAGTAGACTAAATTCTTTTCTTTTTAAGGTGCTTGTATATACTCTTTATAATTATTGACTTGAAATCATGCCAGGCCTTATTAAGTTCTTAAGAATCATTTACTACTCTTGACCAGGAAGATTGAGAATCAATTTCTAGAAACTTGTTTTCTATCTAAAATTTGAATTTCTCCTATTGTTCAATTGTAGAATTTACTGGGTCAGGTATTTTCTTGTCTTTTGATCTATGTTATTCTTGAGTTTGATTTTTAAGCAGATTGTTTGTTGTCATTCTTGTCAACAATAAAGTATAATCACTATCTAATAATATTTTCACTAGAATATTTTTAAATTCATATATATTGTTTAGACTAATTTCTGATGATAACTAGATATAGTCAATTCTACTATATTATGTATTGTTCGTCCATATAAATATAGTGTTTTCTTCTTTCTTAGAGTTCTGAACATCTATATAGTTCCAGTTTTCTAGAAAGTTGAAAAGGCCTATTTCAGCTTTTTTATATTTAGATGTTGTTTTATCAGAGAATGACTGATCTGCCAGTGGATTAATAACTGTATTGAAATCTCCCATAATTATGATCTTAAAGTGATTTCTTTGCTTGTTTAGGATTTTATTTTGAAATAGATATTGTAGCTGTCTACTTACAGTTTTTTCTAATAGTGGATATACTGGATAGATACAGAGCTTATATATTGTTAATAAAAAGTTGACTCCTATTATGTAGCTTTCTATTTTTTCTATAGATTCTAACTTTTTTTCAATATTCTTATTGATAAAAAGTTCCACTCCAAATCTTCTAGATTTTTCATCATTGCTACTATGATAAAACTTATATATTTGTTGTAAAGTAAAGGTGAACTCTGCTGCTTTATTTATTAGTTTGATTTCATAGATACCTAAGATATCTACAGTATATCAAGTTCTTGTAAAAGTTTATATGCACTAGTCAAAATTGTATTATTTAGCTGCCAAATTATTATCAAATTTGGCAAAAATTAATAATAAAAAGATTGATGAATTATTTACGATTGCTGCCACTTAGTATTAAAAATATCAACAAAAAAACAACAAAAAATATCAACATACTGTGAAAAAAATTTTGATACAAAATCTGACAATATTGTAACAAAAAAAATTTTTTGTATACTGTGGCAAAAAAATTTTTGCATACTGTGATCAAAAATTTGACAAAAAAATTGATACTGCAACAAAAAATTTAACAAAAAAATTGATACTGTAGCAAAAAATTTGACAAAAAAATTGATACTGTAACAAAAAAATTTGTCAAAAAAATTAATACTATGATAAAAAATTTGTCAAAAAAATTACTATAGAAAAAAATTCAGTAAAAAAAATTACTGCGAAAAAAAATTTAGTAAAAAAATTATTGTAACAAAAAATTTAAATTTCATGAAATTTATTAAAAAATTACAAAAGCAATTGATTAAATTATTTGTCATTTTCCTCTTTCTCCTCTTTATCTTTTTCCACTTACTTTTCTTTTTCCTTTAAAGATCTTGGCTTGATTCTTTTAAAACTAGTCTCAATTGGTTTTACCTTATCAAATGTTTTCTGAAATTTTTTACTTTTTTCTTCTAACCTAACTGTCCTTCTATTAATGCACTTTTTTAGTTTGTTCTTCACCCTCTGAATATATTAATGATTCCTCATATTCAATAATTTTTCATCTTTTGGATTTATCTAACAATTTTTTATCTTTTCCTGTCTCTTTTTCTTGTTCACATTTTAAAATTTCTTCAAACTGTATATCCAATTTGGCAAATCTTCTAGTGGAATCACGTTATAGAAATATAAATTGTTATAATATCATTTACAAGTCAACTTAAATGCTTGAATTGATTTCGAATATTTATTCAAATATTTTAATAAATTCTTTAACTATAAGTAATTTATAATTAATGTTGTAATTGTTTGATATAAAATATTTTGCAAAAAAATACTTTTTCAGAATGTTAACTGTAATCATATATATTTATTCTTCTTTTAGTGGGTTTCCCGGATTAGTATCACTTTCTTCAGATGAATGTATCATTGTTTCTTTAATTACATCAGTTAATTTATCCCAATATTTGGCAACTTTCTTTGACCTTTGTTCAACAAGCAGCTGTGCACTTTTAATTTTTCATGTTCTTTTCTTAATTATTCATTAAAAATTAATATTTAAGGGTAATATAAATGCAAAATATTATTAATCTTACTTCATTTAACCAGCTATTTATATGTAAGTGACAATTGTCTACTTTTAGTTTTTCAGTTTTCATCTTCCAATATCTTTCTCTCTGATAGTAATATAAAGTATCTAATTATTTGTTTATTTGCTTTCGTGAGGAAATAAAAAGTGGAGCCATGGATTTTATTAATTTGGGTATCAATATTTTTAATATTTTTTTATTCATATCACTCGAAAAAACTTTATCTACCCTCAGTTTATATTTATTAAGAATAGTTTTTATTAAGGCCTTCATTTTTGTTCTCACTTCTTCTGGTTTCAGCTTATCTTCAGTAACCGGTTTTACTTGTTTTGCCTATTTACTACTCCTACTAGTTAAATTCTTTGGCACTTTTCTAAACTCAGCAAACTTTCAGATTCTGATATATCAATTGTTCTAGATTTTACAACAATTATAGAATCAAGTTCAGGTTTCACAGATTTGAATCGATCAATTTTCTTTTTTAAATCTTCTATTTTATTTTTTTGCTGTTTTGATTCTTTGAAAAACTTGTTGTTAATATATTCCATTAGGTCTAATTGTTTTACAAATTCAGTATTTTCTCTTTTTAACTTTTTAACCCATGCATGTAATTCTTCATTTTCTAAATAAATTAGTTGATTAATAAAGGTAAATTTTAATAATTTAGCAATAATTTAATTCTAACCTTTTTTAATATTCTCTCTAATTCAAGTTTCAGGTAATAATTCAACTTCCAGTATTGATATTTGTGCAACTTCAGATGCTAGTATTTCAGGCAATACAATAGATAGCCTTCTTTTAAGCAATTTGATAGCCATAGTAGAAATTGAAGATTTGACACCAGGTGTTATTTAACAAACTGCTGTCACTTCTGATGCAGTTGATGCAAAGAAAACTTGTGATAGCAGAAAAGGTTGTAAAGGTTGCAAAAGTGAGAGTGGCTGTTCTCTATAAAAAGTGCTTCAGTTGGTTTTTTTTGTTCAGACATTTTAGGTATCAGAAAGAAATATTAAATTAAAGGAATTGTTTTAATACAATTCAGGGTTACATACAATACTATACTATTATTCATTATATTATATTACAATTTAAAATCACATACTATATTATACTATATATTATTTATTATATTATGCTTATATTATATTACAATTCAAAGCTATTTAATATATCAATTACAAATTTGTCACTTTATGTTACTATTTGTCAATTTTCAAAATATTAATAAAGTATTTAATTTCAACTTTACTTAATAAAAGTTTAAGAAAAAATCCAAAAAAAGTGAAAATTATTTGCAACTGTAGTAAATGCAATAGATCTTTTGTTGACTTATGAACAGAATTTTCACATATATATCAAAAAACAAAAGGCAAATATTTAACAAATAAAAAATTCACATTTTGATATAAAACAAGAAATATTTTAGCAAGTTAAATTATATCATTAATAACAATCAACAAAATCTAAGATTGTATGATACAAGTTCTGAAAATAATAAATCTGAAGTTAATAATAATAATAAAATAGATGATATATTTGATTCAGCATCAAAATATCAATTTTTATCAAATTCTAGCAAATTTTCAGATAGTTATTTTATATAGATTTTGTTGTGGATTATGAACTATAGAAATTGATTTAATTTATCAAATAGTGCAACAGATACACTGCTAAAATTTATAAAATTGGTACTAATTGAAATTGTTGGGGAAGAATTTGAGCTTTTTGTAGGCCTTTGTATATTGCTAACAATAAACTTAGATTATAATACCAGTTTATTAGTTTTGTGGCATGTCAAAAATACTATAAATTGTACAGACAGGATAATGTTCTTGGTTTTCAAAAAAAACAATCAACTATTGATCATGAAGTATATTCATATTGAATTTTTCAATTAAACAATAAAACAAAGAAAAACTTGCAATTTCTCACTGTCTACACAATCAAAATTATTAAATAGAAATGTAATTAATTGATCCAATTTAGTTTTTCCATACTTTACTATTCAATATCAATTGTTACAAATGTATCAAAATTTGTATTTTGAATTTAATCTTCAGCATTGAGTAGATTGATCAAATATTAATGAACTTCTATATGATATCTATGATAGTGATATTTGAAAAACTTTTAAAAATGAAAACTTAGAATTATTTTTTAACAAAAAAACAGCTGATTTGTATTTGGGATTTGTACTAAATATTGACTAGTTTCAACCATTTAATAATAAAATGCATAGTACTGAAGTTATATATGTGGCTATTACAAATTTGTCACATGAAATATAATTTAAACATGAAAATATATTGATTATTAACATATTATCGAGTCCTAGTAAATCAAGTTTACATCAAATAAACCATTAGCTTTCTTCAATTATTAATGAATTAATATAACTATGATAAGAAATAAAGCTCTATTTAATTGCTGAAAATAAAGAGGAAAAAATAATTCAGATAACCTTGATTTTAATTTCATGTGATATTTCTGCTGTATGAAAAGTGTATAGACATATTTAAGCACTAATGTCATGTTATCATTACAAAAAGAATATTAATTATGAAAATAATCATTATAATTTTGATGGCATTAAGGATATAAATGAATGGTTTATACTAAAAGATTTGGCAACACATAAATGAGATTCTATCAAATGGAGATACTGTAGCTCAAATATAGCACAAAAATGTTTTGTCAATAAAAATTATACTAGATAGTTCGAATTCCTTTACCTACCTTATTTTGATCTAATTCAGTATTTAATTATTGATCCTATGCACTGTTTTTTCTTAGGCATTAGTAAATGGCTCATTAAAAAAAATATGGATCAAAAAAGGGATACTGACAAATAATACATTGAATAAAATACAATCAATGATGAAAATTTTTCAAGTGCCATCAGATATTGGCTAAATTCTGAGAAAAGTAAATAGTGGTGAAGAATTTTTGAACTTTATTGATAATCAGTGGAAAATTTTTTTCACAATATATGTAACTATCATTCTATAGAAACATCTTCCAGGTATAAATTACCAAATTCTAATGAATTTTGTTAAGATTTATCAAATCTTAGTATGCCAAATTTTAAGATCAAATTTGTTAAATGAGGCTTACAAAAGATTAGTCACAATGATTAAACTAATAAAACAAAAACATGGGGAAGAAAAAATTATTATTTTTCCTTATATTTATATGAATGTGTGTGTGATTATTGACTATTGTATATATTGTCGTGGGCTATTTTGGCAAGTCCGTCACTAATCTGTAGCACCTCGTATAACCCAGACTTCTCAAGAATATTCACAAACAACACAAAGAAGAGAACGCCTCCTATAAAGAATGTTTAAGAAAGGCAGAGGCATGGTAATTGACTTGACCGAAGGTAAGTGTCTCTTTATTGCGTTCTGTTTCTTTGGTATATCACTAACTCTTATCTCTATTCTCAATGAGGGC
>CAJVPT010004768.1:0-13001 GCA_910592055.1 Acaulospora colombiana | reverse complement strand
TGTTTAGTTGTAAAGGTGGTTTCACTTGGTTTCTTTTGTTTTTTTTTGGCTGGTTTCTCTTTTTCTCAAAAAATTACTAAAAAAAGAAATTTTCTGAAAAATTAGGGATTAGCATTAATCAATTGAAAATATAAGTACATTTTTATTCAAATAATATTATATATACTATAGCCAAACTATTATTCTAATGTAACTAACTCATCATATATATAAAGTCTCTAAGTTCAACCTTGGAAACAATATTTCACTCTATAGCATCTTTGGGTAAAAACCCTTCTAGTCCACTACATTATTACTAGCAGGTTGTTACTATTGTATATCTTATCAAGTCACTGAAATACAGGAAATTACAAAAGGATATATTAAAAAAAGGAAAAGAGAGATATCTAAAAATGTCTAAATAAACAACAAAAAAATAAAAAAGTAAAAATTTGAAAAAAATATTTCTAGCTTCCTTTAAAAACCTGCTTCTTAAGACCTCTTCTCAATAAGAAATGCCTGATTAGAATATTCTTTTTTTTTCTGACCATCTAAGAAACTTATTCATTTTTGATCTTGATTTCCTTTTTGTGTATGCTCTAAGGAGACTTATTACCTAGTGGAAATATTTACTTCCAGGATACACTTGGTCCCAACCTTATCTGGGTAATAATTTTTTATTCATTTGTGATAGACTAGTGACTTATTATAGATCCTAGGTTCTTATGTAACCTAGTAGGGACTGGATCATGTTGTTTCAGTATAATACCTTTTAACAGCCACACCTAGTTAAAGGAATTTTACTGATATACATCTTTTATTACCCAAAAAATCAGATTCACAATAATTCTTTTGCCTTGTAATGATAAAAGGGTCTTGAATAAGATATGGATCTTTATCGATTGTAATATTTTTCAACAACTTCTGAAAAAATATATTCTCAACTGTAACCAAAGGGTTAAAGCTTAATATGGATTAGAGACTATTCAGTCTTATTGCCTGATTGGGATATGAGAGAACACTTGATCTTGAACTTTGCCTAACTGGAATGATAGAAGAGAAAGACCTCAGCTTGAATAAATAGTAGCTTTTTTACCACTTGAGAACTTGTTGCTCATATCTTATTGGTCTCATGGAACTTGATCTGTAGGTTAATCCAATTGAAGGAATGGGGTAAGCATGGAGTACCAATTAACTCTTTCAATCACCGATGACATCATCAGAACATATAAGGTGATCAATAGAAGCTTATTTACATTCAGCTACTAAGTATTTTATATTAACCAATCAGATACCAGATAATATTGTGCTATTAAAAATTTAGGGTCAAACTAAGGTAAGCAAAATCACTCAAGAAAATCATGAAAAACAATAGGTACTTTAAGAAAGTATAGGATAGTATATGAGAAGGTAGATAATAAGCCTTTCTCTACCAATAGAACCTTTATTTCTTGTTGCTTCCAGCTCTATGAGGTGATACTCCACTTGTCAGTCCTTTTACTTTCTAAAACCTTCTTGCTTTTAGTAAAAGAAGTGTGTACTTGAGTTTTTTCAGGCCATTAAAGGCTCAAGTTTTTATTTAAAGGAGTTTATAAACAAGTAATGAAGGGTAGGAGAGATAAATGAAGACAAGCTTCAAATTGTTTTAATAAAAGTATTAAGACTTTATTAACAAGAAAATATAAAACTTCTTGTAAATATCTTTTTTGTGTGTAGTCTGAGAATTAACAGAAAGAGTTTTTAAAAAACTATAAATTTTGTTATATTCCATAAATTATTTTTATTGCTTTTATTTTTATTATTATTATTATTATTTTTAACAAGCTTATGCCTAACTTTATTGATTTTTAAATTACAAGTGTACATTATACAAAACACAGATACAAAGATGTATATTCAGGATTAATAAAGATAACAATAAGCTAAAGTTATTTCTAAAGTTATTTCAAGGCTTATTGCCCTTTCTTTTATTAAAGAAAAACCAGCATTCATAGAATGTACCAGTATTATAAAGTAAAAATAAATGAAAATAAAAATGAAAATTAGACAGTCATATGCAATGTGTCAGTCCTGTTTCTTAGCTCATGTCTGTCTTGTTCTGGTTCCTTCTATAGAGAGGTTTGAGAAAAAACTTCTACTGAATTTTTACAAAGATAAGGTGAAGGTCAGCAAAGAAGACTTTACAGTTTTAAGGCTTATGGAGAGGAAGTAATTAGAAAGGTTCAAGTGGTATATTGATATCTGTATGATCAACTTGAAAGTTTTTCAATGTATCATTAATTAAACTCATTTCTATCTAAATATAGATATACTTATCTATCTATGTATTTTATTTCAGATTTAATTCCTTAAAAAAGGATAGCCTCTAGCCATGCAGTCAATATATCCTGCTAATGGCTGTTGGTACTAATAATCAATAAGGATTTTCTAGACATTATAACTGGCTTGCACATTATTGCTGACATTTTTGAACTTGAGTTTTGATTAGTGAAGTAGTGTTAGCCTTCCAGTTTTCTAGCTTGAAATTTTTTGAAGATAGAATTAAAACTTCCTGGGTTGTTTTGTATATGAACTTTATTACTGAGTATCCTTGGTAGCTCCATACTTTCTCTAATTTAGACTTTTTGAGCAGTAGAGGTTGAAATCTACTTGACATACAATCAGAATATAGGTGGCTCTAACTTGAAAAAAGGTCAATCAAGCATCTTGTAACCTTTATAATAATTGGACAGACTCTTTTTTATATCCAATAATGTATTGATAACATATCCTGTATCCAACCATATCAACACATATGACTTATAGTGGACCTCAGATATTTATAAAACTGAGAAAATGCATTCAGATACATAAAATGGTCAATAGGAGCTGGTTTATTAATCTTGTCCAATATGTTTTATATCAGCCAATCAGAATTAATGAGATCTGTGCTACTCAAAATTTCAGGGTCAAGCTAGAGTAGACAAAATTCTCTAGAAAGTCATGAAAAAGGTAGCCTTAAGAGGCCACAACATTAATTAAAAATAGAAAAGTTGGTCCTTTAATTGAAACTTAATCTTTGTTATCTCCATCATAGCTGAGAGATGAGAAGTACTTCACTGTTGGTCCTTTTCTCTTTAGGAACTTTTTTGATATAGGTAGTAAAGGTGTGAGCTGAGTTTTACAGGCTACAAGAGTTCAGTTTGTTCAAAAGAGATTGTAAATAAGATTGAGAGAAAATAAGTAAGTTTTAGAATAAACTTTTTAAGTTGGTTTAAAAAGAGTGGTAAGACTTTTTAGTATAGAAGTATTAAAATATTTGTAAATGTTTTTTTTGTATATGGTTAGGGGATTAGTGAAAAGAGTGATATTTTATTGCTTTTATTAATATTTATAGACTAATAGTATTATATATTTTATTATTATCCTAAAAAAGCATTCATAGTTTCTTTTTATTTTTTCTTATATCTTCAAAATATTATCAAGAATTTGAATTGGTTTTGCTATATAATTTTCTAATAGCTCTATATAATTAAAATTTTTAAAAATATTATTGACTTTATAAATATTTATTATTTTATAGATAAAATATTTTTTTAGTAAACAAATAAATCTTATATTTAAAAATTTACAAATTTTTTTTAAGAGGTAACAAAGCTCAATCATATATGGATATTGCGTACCTGTAGAGGGAGTTCCAGCTATATATAGCACGTATTTGGCTATATACATCTTGTAAATATCTATAATAAGGGATGTTATTTATAGTACAGTCAATATATATCTATTTTCAAGTTATTAGCCTACCAATAATAATCTCAACAAATCAAATTGGATTGGATTTTAATTAGATCCAATTCGATCTGGTTTTTATAAATACAAATTGGATATGGATTTGATTCATTTTAAACTGATTTGATCTGATTCAAAATCATAACAGTTTGATCTGAACCAATTTGAATCTAAATTTGATTTAATTTGATCTGATCTGAATCTGAATCTGATTCAATGCAAAAACAATTTGAAACTGATTTGATACATTTTGAACCTGTTTCAAAACATGTTCAAATATAATTGCTCTAATTTAACTAAATTAAATTAAATATATTTAAATTAACTTGACTTTATTTTAATAAAAAAATTTTTAACTAGTATATTTCCTTTTAAAAATATTTTTTAATTTTAAATTTAAAAAATTTTCTTTTATTAAATTTAAATAACTTTATTTATTCAATCCATAATAGTTTGTTTGCTTCTATATTAATATACTCTCCACTATAGCCAGTACTTTCTAAAATAATTTGATTTTCTATATTATTTTTTTCTTTAATTTTTATTATTAATGTTTCAAGTGCTTGCAAAACATACTAATGTATCGATAATTGATTATATCGGTAATCCATACAATATGCTTCTTTTTTATCTTCTCTCTATTTTTTTATAGCTGATACTGTTTTTTTAATCAAATTTTGGAACAACTCACAAGTTATACCTTCTATTGGTAATACCATAGTATTATGCAATTCATTCTCTAACCAGCAATAAAGAGTATTTCCTAGTAAAAATTGTAGTAATTTTAATTTGTTAATAACTTAAATTTTTAATAATTTATAATGTCTAAAAAATATCTATTATTTCAATTTTAATTTTCCATTTAATCATGTAAAAGTTGTCTCTATCAAAATCTTCTTCACTGTAAGCAAATTCTTTATCATTAACAGGTCATATTCCTCTTAGGCAAGTAGCTGCAATTGCATAATCCAAAAAATTGAGGTTGGTATGAATAAATTTATTATATCTTCAGACTATATAGGTCTTATATAGATCTAAAGAATAGTTTAAATATATTTTTTTATTATCAAAAAAAACTGTAATTTCTTTGTTGGTAGCATCATATTTGTTGCCATCTAGCTGGGGTAGATTGTATTCTTCTATTTTTTTTTGTACACTTGAGATTATATCTTCAAGAAATATAAATATGACATAGTTAAAAAGAAAACTGTTCATCACTACAACTTTCTTTTTTTGCAAATATTGTTTTTTGGACTTTTGTAATTCAACAGGTATGTTATATACATGGGTAAATATTTCACTTTCTTTTATAAAAGATACCTGTAAACATTAATATAAATAAAGTTTTAAAAATTAAAACTTAAGTTTAATTAAACATATATCCTGCAGCTGTTAAGACATCTTAATTCAATTCTTTGATTTTTGGTGATTGGATAACTTTTTGATGTAAAACAAATATATCAATAATTGTGCTTCTCATAAGTTCAAGTACATTAGGATTGATATAATTTCAATATACTGCTAGTATAACCTTGTTGGAGGCTTTATCATGAACTATTATTTCTTTATTTTTTTTTATTATTATTAGAAGACAGGAAACAGTATCAATCATAGGTACATGGGAAGGCAAGAGATTTGTTTTTTCAAATATTCATTTTCCTTTATTTTTTTTTCATCGTAATCAGGGAGGGGATCAAGATATATCATTTTTACTGCATATACTTCCTCAAAATACTTTTGAGTCAATAAATTTTTCTTGATCTGTAATTTAGTTCAGTTAATATAGTTTTAAAAAAATTGCAAAAATTTTAACTTACAAAATTTTTATGGATTCTTTTTTTTGAATTTTTTGTATTGTTAGTATCAGTCCTCCAAGCAGTAACAACATTTCTCAAATCATTATTATAAGTAATCAAGAATTTCAAAAAATCCTTTCACCAGTTAACCTGGTATTGTTTTATTGTTAATAAACTTGAAAATATATACAAGTATTTTTATTATATTTACATTCTGATAAGTATCGATGTTAAGATCAGAAATGACCAGGAAAACATTTAATAAGTGGTATATCGGTTCACTTAAAAATATAGCATATTTTATTGAGTCATCATTTTTTTGTGATACAAAAAAATGGAAAGCAACAATGAAGGTTTCTAAATTGAGACATTTAAATTAGCTTAATATATATAGTATTCTGCTAATGCAAAATAAAAAATCGATAGCCAAAATTAACCTGTTATCAATAAAATTTCACATACTGACCTAAAGTTTTTCACTGGTAATAAATGGCATCGACTGGCACCTGCAAGCAGTGTACGATAACAAGTTTACCTGTACTAGTTCAGGGTTTTCCACTAGAAGCACAAGGCACTCTTACTCATTATTTCTGCCTTAGTACTGATACAATAAAGGCTATTAGTCCAAGGTTTTTTATTGAAGACAATATTAATGCTGCATCAACACTTACAAGTATTATCTTGTATCAATATGGGCCTGCCTGCACTAGTCCAAGATTGTCCACTGGAAATATATAGCATACTTAATCAATACAATGTATAAAGGGTATGTCGATTTAAAAATTTCCTTTACTCACCCTTTACAGAATGGAATCAATAGTTTTTTATAGCTTTTTGACTTATATTAACTTGATCTATGCTAGTTGAATATTATCACGATCAATACTAGCAGCAAAAAAAAAAAAAAAAAAGTAACAGCAGGTTATTACAGTATTGATAAATATTACTTACTTGTTTATTATATAAGCTAAAGGCTTGTAATCAATTACAGCTGAGATCAAAAAAACCGGAAAACGAAAGCAAATGTTATAGTTAGTACTAGCAGCAATAAAATAATAGCAACAATATATAAAGTATCAGCAAAGCATTGTTTACTTGTGGCTATAGAATGTAAAATTTGTGATTAATTATGGATCGATAGTCAAAGTAACTGGGAATTGACAAAGTTAAAGTTGACTATTAGATAGTTGAATAAAATATAAAATATAAAAAAAATAAGTATATATATCAAGTAAAAGCTATAACAAGTTAATAAAAATATAAGGACAGTTAGTGTATTGCTTATATTGGTTGGTGGAAGAAACTATTTAGCAGCAACTATAAAATCAATTACAATATTTTTTTTATTAACTGATCACAATTTTTTTTTTATAAATGGATTACATCCAATTATATACCTCAGATTTTATACAGATTTATATTCATATTTATAATGTTGATCTATTATATTATCAGTTTTTAAAAATTATAATTTTTAACAATTACGATATTTGCATCAGGCTAATAATTATATTACTCCTGCTTATAATTTAGTATTTATAATAACAATACCTGCTTTGAAATTATCTGTTTTAATAATTGCTCTTTCAATAAAGCAATTCTATTTTTAAATTCCAATAAACATAACTTTAATGACTATAATTAGAGTCAATAAGGATTTTATTTAATATATTAAATACTATTTTATATATAAATAGTATCAAAATTTATATGTCAAGTAAAATTTTAATTGCTACTTGCTAGAGGTTCTTGCCACCATAACTTTAAATACATGTATGCACATACTGTTTTATCTAAAAGTCAATTTCTTTTATCAATAATTAAATTTTTGCTAGTTAAAAAACCTGTTTCATAGGTACACTAATTGCAGATATTGTTAAATAATCATGTGCAATACATGCCAAATGTAGAAATTGCAGTTCCTTTATTTTTCACCATTCCAAAATATCTATTTTCTCTGTTATTCAAGATAATAAAAAATATGGCTGTAATTTATTTTAATTTTTTATATGTTGTCACTTGAATAATTTTGTCCTAACTGTATTATATGTCTCTCTCATTTCAATGGCTTCTACAGTTATTGAATTTAATTCTTTATATTCTTGAAAAATATTATCAACACTAGACTTGTGGATCAATAGCACAGTGGTTGTGCTCCCAGGTCACAATTACAAGGTCTGTAGTTCAATACCACTTAAGGACCAAAATCAAAAATTATCCTTCTGATTAGGTTTGACTGGTTATCCTGTGAAAGTCATACCCAATCATCCAGAACAAGTTCTAATCAGATTAGACTGTATGAAGATGGGACTTCTGATCTTCCATCGATCAGGGGCTGAGATATATAGTCGTACTACTGGAAGGATTGCATGAAGAAAAGCTTCTGATCTAGCCTCCCACAAACACCACAAAACTCCACTTTGACTTGGCAACCTTCAGGACCCCCGCTCTCCTAGCTCAGGATATCCCAATCTGGTGCTCCGCTTAATTGAAAATCAGTCAATAGGGACTGATCCGATGCCACAGGTGGTGACAAAGAAGGAAAGTGCCTCCTTACAAGGTCTGAGTGAATAATATATCTGGGAATATTGGAGGGTGTTACATATCCTGTTGAGTACATATTAACAGCCTAATTTAGTGAATATAATACAAAATTTAAAAAGCTCACTACTAAATTAGCTTGACTCACCATTGATAATTGTGTATTTGACCATCCGGCCCCTAGCTAGGTCTGTCCACCCACAGAGTGGTTGCAGGTCTATCTAGGACAAACTGCGATAGGTTATCATTAAGCTGCATAGATATAGAAATATATAGCTTGTAGAAGATAATTGATGTAACTGCTGTAGGATTTAATTATTCGTCAATTAAGTTAATTCTTTAATAAAGCTTGCATCTAATACTAGTTGTGGTTAAAATTCAAAAAAAAAAAAAAATTCAGCAACTATTTATCAACAATAAATAAAAAAATTGATAAACTTATGCGTGAAATTTTTTGAATTGAGATTATATTTATAAATTATAAATGATATAAACTATAATATAATACATAATATGTCATTTATATTATTATAATTTAATTAATTATATATTATTATATAAATAATACCAAATCAACTAATCTTAACACTCTTTCTGCTGATCATCTGACCACATACAAAAAAGATGTTCGCAAGAAGTTTTTATACTTTTATACTAATAAAGTCTTATTACTTTCCTTAAACCAACTTGAAGAAGCTTCAAGAGCCATCAACTACTTCCGCTTCTCTTGCTTACTATCCTCTTCAAACAAAAACCTGACCTCTAGTGACTAGAAAAGGTCAAGAAACACTTTTCCTACCCATGGCAAGAAAGTTCTGAAAGGAAGAAGAACTATTGGTGCTATTACCTTACACTGTAGAGGAATACTACAGAAGTGTGTACGTGATAAGAAACAACTTTTCCACTCTCTTATCATTTTGTAACCTTCTCATAGTGCTTATTCTTGATTTTTTCTGAGGAATTTTGCCTACCTCAGTTTAACCCTGAATTTTGAGTAGCACAAAGTTTCTCACACTGTGATTGGATAGATGGATCACATTAGTAAAAGAATTAAACAAGCTCCTATTGATCACCTCACGTGTCTGAATGTATTTCCTCAGCTCCATAAGAACCTGGAGTTCACCATAAGTCATTGGGTCTTGGTGCGGGTGGATATAGAACACCTCTCCGTCTAATTACTAGTTTCTTCAAGAAAGAGTCCATCTGATCATGGTAAAGATCACAAGATACTATAATTGGATTTTATGATTATAGTCACCTACTCCTAGCCACTTAGTATGTTCTCTATTGAATAGGTAAAGATTCGAAACAAAATCCTTATGGCAAAGTTGGGTTTTAATGGCAGGTGTGATATATAAGGAGAAATTTTATTTTGGAATGACGTGTCTCACTTGAGCACGTTGGTTAGGGGGAATCTAGGAGGATCGATAAATATTCTTTCTTGGTGTGTGAATTAGATTGATTCAAGTAATTCTTCCTGACAACAAGCCATCTGGTGAATTAGAGCAGTTAGAATTTTACAACATGGAAATATTGAAAACAGCTGAGGAACAGGCAGTATGCCCTCGACTGACGAAGCCCTCGAAGAGTAACCAGCTTACGGAATCAAAGTGATAATAGTAGTATAAAATTTTTAGCTCTCATAAACAATTCTAAAAGTGTTTTATTGCAATTATTTCTTGTAATCTGCATTTTGTATTGATTGAAATGTTAATAAAACAAGGCTGAGTCGCCATTTCAAAAAAAAATAAATAATACCAAATAATTTATAAATATAAAGGATTTTTTTTGCAAGTTTTATAAATTTTTGGATAAATAGTTGTCAAATTTTTAATGAATAGTTGATGAATTTTTGAGGAATTGTAATAAATTAATATTATTTTTAATAAATAATTTGTGACGAACTTTTAATAAATTTTTGTTGAATAGTTATTGAATTTTTACCGAATTTTTTGTTAAACTTTTAATTAATAAATTTTTGATTGTCGAATTTTTTGATTGTCAAATTTTTTATTACTGAATTTTTGATTGCTGAATTTTTGATTGCCACTTTATTGCTGAAATGTAATATGCTGAGTGGCAGCAATCGAAAAGAATTCAGCAATATTTTTATTAGTAAATTTAATCAAATTCAGCAATAATTCAACTGCTAAATAACATAATTTCAACTAGTAATAATTCTGATTGATTTAGAGGCACTATGTCAAGCTACTAGGAAAGTATAATATTATCCCCTAAATCTGACTTGGAGTACCTAGTTGGGATTTAGTTTTGTTAATCAGAACTAGTTTAGTGGACTCCTCATATTTTTTAGTAGTATAGTTCTTCAACTATTAATATACAAAGACAAGTTAATCAATACATAAGAAGATCTGCAGATTATTTTAATATTTTTTCAAGTATTTTAATAAAGACAAGCCGTATCAGTATAATTGAGGATTAAAAAAAAAATAATAATAAATAAAGTTATAAGAAGATACAAAAAAAAAAATAATTAATTTTATTAAAAGAAAATATAGATAAGACTTTTATATAATATTGATATTTTAAAAGCACAATATTCAATAATAACAATAATATCAAGCTCCAATATTATACTACTACACAAAAATCATTTATCTTAAACTGCTCTGGCTGCCAACTCACAAATTCAAAAGATAAAAGATAATAATTCTATTGCATAAAACTAGTATAAACAATATAGCAAGAGTATCAGTCATCAAAACAACAAAGTTTATAAACTTTTAGAGAGATGAAATCAAACTACAGCTCCAAGTATCACTATTCAGTATCAACAAATAGTATAATAAATCCAACAGCATCTTTGAATACGTCAAAATAACAAAGGTATCCAACCCTTTAGCTCTACTATACAAGTTCATTATATTTTAAAACAATACTGTACAAAAACTTAGAGCTACAGTGTAATAACTTAAGTAATACTATCATATTATAGCATATATAGATAGAGACCATGATTCCACTCAAAGTATAACTTATAGAGGAGTTAACATAATTCTTAAAACATAAATTAATAAAATAATCAAGATAAAAATAACTATCAAGGTCCAGCTGTTAGTTAATAGATGTACAGTAAAACCATTATAGCAATAATTAAAGATGAGTTTTTAAAGGGAAAAGCTGAAACAAAAGTCAAATGTTCCTCATTAGAAAACATTAAAATTTTTAAATTAATAACTATAAAAAAACTATCCACAATTGTTTTTTATTATTTAAATTATTGATTTATAATATTTTCTATTTCTAATGTTGGATAAATAAATGGACTAAAGACTTGAAAGAAAAAAAACAAGACTCACATGAAACTGTAGACTTCTATTATACCTCTTTTAAGAAGTTATTGGCCAAGACAGATATGGATGAAACTATGAATAATAAACAAAAACTTGGATTTTTTATTTGCAAACTAAACTTCCATATTGCTTCTATTCTATTAATAATGAAACTAGTAGCTGTTATTGATGCTCTCAAATATATGAAGCAATATTAAGAAGGTCAAGATATTTATGAAGATGAGATACCTCCTGCATCAAGAAATTCTGATTCTGGAATCTCTAAAATACAAAAAGAGGCTATGGATAGATTGATCAAGAAATTTGAACAAATGCAACTCAATTTGATTGAAAGATTGAAAAAGATAGAAGCTTACTTTCTTCAATAAAGAAACAATTCACCAACATGAAGAAACAGTTTTTTGCTCCTATTAAAAGGTCAAACCTTGCATAAAGTTGTTTCAAATATGGTAAACCTAGCTATATTGTAAGAAAATATCTCACTGAAAGAACTTTACCATTCATTTAAAAGAAATTAATTAATTGATTATCCAATGATAGAACAATATCCTATACAAGAATAGAATAAAGAAGAAGAAGAAGAAGTTTATATTGATCAACAAGTCAAATCATCTCTTTACTATACTAATAGAAAAAAAAGTTAGAGTAAAGCAGAAATAATTAGAAATTCAAAAGGAATTCCAAGTATAAATCAAAAGAATTCTAGTACAATCTATGAAATTACAAGAAGAAATAGTACAAGAACCTGTAATAGTATCTATTGCTATTTCCAAAAGACCTATAATAAGGCATTAACCTTTTGTTATAGATAATTTAAACCTATATAATAGTTTGGATAATAACTTACAAATTCATTTAAATGCTACTCTTGAACAAATACTACAATATCCTAACCAGTGAAGAAACTTGACTAAAGTTTTGAAAAGATTCAAGAATATTAAAGCTACAAACTATCTTTAGTTTAACGAAGAAAAAAAGAAAACAATAGTAGCCAAATGCTATATATAAATTAAAGGAAATTCAATTGTTGCTATTTTGGATTCAGGAGCTATTGTAAGTATTATCACGAAAAAACTTATAGATAACTTGGACTCTCTTTAGATGTTCTCTTCAAAATAATTGTGATAACTATTAATAGTAAAAGAATAAGAGCCCTTGAACAAATTTCAAATCTATAAATCTTTATTCAAGATTTAATAATTCCCATTAAACAAAAAGTTATTAAATTTCAGAAAGAAATTCTTTTTATTGATACTGATTGGTTTGAAAAGATGAAAATAAAGTGGGACTTTGATATATAAAATTATAAATTTATTATGATAAAAGATACATTAATATTGGAACAACACATATAGCAGATATTCTTTTTAAATCTATTATAGAGAAATCCTCTAATAATGATGATAAGTATTTAAATAAAATTGAATATCAAGAAGAAGATTTTGAAGAATTAGAAGCATACACTTTTGATATCTATATAAAAGACATTCTATTTGAAAATCCAGCTATGTATTTCTCAGAAACTTTTCATAAAGAGTCTAATACATTAAATATAATGTTTTATTTAAGGAACAAGAAGAAATTATACAAGATATTTTGT
>CAJVPT010004767.1:0-13002 GCA_910592055.1 Acaulospora colombiana | reverse complement strand
TGATATCTCCGAAAAACTACTTGTAACAATATTACTGGTATCACTCAATTCATAGCTATCTAAACTGAAACTTTCATTATTTATTTCATTGGAATCATTGAAAGAACTATTGTATTCCATTTTATTTTTGATGTAAATAATACCAGTAATATTGTAAGGAGAAAAATATCATAAAAAATATTACAAGATTTTAAAGAAAATGTAAAGGTGTTAAAGGAATATAAAAAAAAATCCAGGTTTTTTTTTTTTTAATTATCTTAAATAGCTATATTTAAATATAGTTAAACTGTTAAATTTTATTTGAATCTAGCTAGATTTTAAAACTTGAAATCTAATCAGATACAAAATTTAAAATCTAATTAGATCAGATTTCAAAATTTGAAATTTGTATCTGATTCATATACAAACAGATCAAAAAATTTAAAATCTGATCTGATCTATTCAGATCAAATCCATGAATCATTTGAATTCAGATAAAAATTGCGATCCCTAACTAGAAGTGACAAGAAATAGAGATTTTTTTGATAGGAGAAGATTTATTATTTATCTTCTCATATACTATTTTGTACTCTCTTAAAATGTTTATTATTTTTCATGGGTTTTTTGGAGGATTTTGCCTACTTCAGTTTGACTCTGAATTTCTGGTAGCATAATGTCACCTGACATCTGATTGGTTGATATGAAATATATTATTAACTAAATATAAACAAGCTCTTATTGGTCATCTGACATGTTCTGATGATATCATTGATGATAGAAAGAATTAATTGGTGCCTCATGTCCATCCCACTTCTTCAATTGAATTAACTTACAGATCAAGTTCCATGAAATCAATAATATATAAGTAACAAGTCTCTAAATGGTAAAAAAGCTACTACTTGTTCAAGTTGAGATCTTTTTCTCCTATTATCCTAATCAGGCAAAGTTCAAGACCAAGGTCTTTCTTTTATTCTGGTCAAGCAATAAGACTGAATGGTCTCTAGTTCATACTAAGCTCTAACTCTTTGATTACAGTTAAGAATGTATTTTTCCAGAAGTTGTTGAAGGATATCACAATCGATGAGAATTCTTATCACTCTTAAGACTATCACACCATTACAAAACAAAAGAATTATTGAAAAATCTGGCTTTTTGAGTAATAGAAGATGTATATCAGTAAAATTCATTTAATTAGGTGTGGCTACTAAAAGGTATTATAATAAAACAATATGATTTAGTTCCTATTAGGTCACATAAGAACTTGAAGTTTATCATAAGTTGTTTGTTTACTGCAGATAGATAAAAAATTATTACCCAAAGAAGGTTGGGACCAAGTATGACCTGAAAGTAAAGACTTCTATTAGGCGATAAGTCTCTTTAGATAGTGCACAAGAAGAAAATCAAGATCAAGAATAGATAGGTTCTTTAGATAGTCAGAAAAAGAAAGAATATCTCAATTGAATATTTTTTATTGTAAAGAGGTCTTGAAAAACAGGTCTTTGGAGAAAGCTGAAAATATTTTTTTCAATTTTTACTCTTTTATTTTCTTGTTGTCTACTTAGATATTTTTAGATATCCTCTTTTCCCTTTTTTCAATATATTTTTTTGTAGTTTTTTGTATTTCAGTGGCTTGATCAGATATACAGTAATAACAACCTGCTGACAATAATGTAGTGGACTAGGAAGGTTTTCACCCAAAGATATTGTGGAGCAAAATATTGTTTTAAAGATTGAACTTAGAAGTTTTTATGCTTGCAATGAGTTAGTTAGATTAGAATAATAGTTTGGCTATAGTATATATTATACTGCTTGAATGAAAATGTACTTATATTTTCGATTAATTAATAAACTGACAATCTAGCCTTGCTACAGGTACTCAAAAAAAAAAATAATAAATATATAATTAGTTTAATAAAAGATTTTAAAAAATATACTAATATATAATTGAAATTATTTCATCATTAAATTAATTTGAATCAAATGATTATATTAAATTATATTAAAGATTTATAAATTTTTATTTTATGTATAATAATAAATTATTAAATTTATTAAAAATTTAATTATAGTATATATTACATAACTTGAATAATTATAATATTTAATTATATATTTAATTAAATTAATTAATTTTTAATTAATTATAAAAAATTATATATATATTTGATATGAAAATTCAATCCTACATCTCAGATAAAATTATTTAAATAAAGATTTAATTTAGGAACAATCAAATTAAATATAATTTTATATTGTCTAAGGATTTATAGATTGTAAAATAGTTACAAAGAATAAATTATTTAAAAGTTTTATCAGATTAGGATAGAAAAAGTATATAACAATCTACTGCAAACATTCTTTTTAAATAACAAATCCTAGGGTTTCATTTATACAGTAAAAGCAAAATTTAAACCAATTGAGAAATTCACCATGGCCAAAAATACTTCTTAGATATAGCATCAGATGGCTTGTTGCTATCAATAATCAAAACAAAACCAACCTGCCAGAATTTTGTTTAAGACACTTGACACCACCAATACTGAAATCTTTTGTACCGAATTTTTAAGGCCTATTAGTGCACTAATGAAAATAATATCATGGATAAATAAAGAAGCGTCATGCAAATTCGCAGTATATCATGAATCCAGATTGGTTTGACGCTGCAATGATAGAAAAGGAAATATCATTTTGCAAACAAAATTTGCTGGTAACCGAAAAGGGTAAGGCACTGAAGACATACTTGGTGGATTCAGCCCTGTTGGCTTTGATGGTAACGTGCCGACTCATGATACGTAGTTTTCTTTTTTCTTTGCATAGAAATGTCAGGGTCTCAATTTCTAGCAATTAAAAGAGCGCGGGCAATGCAGTTTCGAGGGAACTACTTGTGGATCACAGTATATTATAGGTAATTTTATTTTAGTAAGGTTATGGGACTTTACAAACCAAAAGATTATGTCGCCGTTAGAATCTACAGTGAGGACTTTTTGTGCAAAAAAGATTCAATAATTTGGGTTACGGTATAAATGTAAGCATATTAAATAACAATAATAAAGTATACTGTACTATGAACAATAAAACTAACAGTCATGATTCGGATGTTTAAAAAAATGGGAGATCGGCCGGTCTTATAAATAGCTAAATAAAACGGGTTGTATAAGTATTGTAACTTTATAAAGTTTTAGGAACAACCATCTAGTTTAGAAATGTAGTGATCTAAATGAGAAACAATTGTCATTTAATAAAAGTTAAAATTTAAACCCAAAGTGTCGGTGCATTATTTGCAAAGTGCTGTATATGGCCACTATTAAATAACAGATCCAGACCGTGCGAAGGTCGAGGATAGAAAGGACCGCGTGACTGGATAAAAGAACTACTCCATTCGGATCTTATTGAATTCAAACCCGACCAACCCGACCCATTTGAAACAATAATTTGGAAAAATATACTTTTGATCATATCTTAGAGTTCCAAAGAATTATGCATTCCTCGTACTTTTGTGATTAATTGTGCACATACAGTACGTAAAACGCGAGCATTCTTGTTTAAAAGTTTAGTTGAGATTAAAATATTAGCGCAATACTTTCGTATTACATATTTTTTTGTTGGATTTGGTATATACAGTATATCCATTATAAATCTAAAGACCATCTAATAAGATTGATGTCAACGTTAAAAGAAAAAAAATAATGATATTATAGATCGCATTGGATAAATATAATCTATTCAGTTGTAAACCTCCTAAACTAACATATCGATCATTCAATTATTTTTATCAATGTTAGCCATTATATGTTTTACGTATATATAAAAAATAGTTTAACGGAGAGTCTATCGCGCCGCAAAACGTTCCACAACACCAAGCCGTCATACAAAGTTCATCATCTGATCGGGTTTGATGTGTGGTTGTAAGTCAAATACGTCAACTTTGCGCTCTGGTTTCCCAGAAAGCGCGGTATGTTGACTTCGCAGGGTCACATGATACGTATGTTGGATATACGTATAGTAAATGCGTAACAAAATTATATTTTCGTTACACAATAATATTCGTTGTCGATTCCATTTTTGTATGCATCGTACGTATGGCAATTGCCGAGATGGTAGTGGGTGTCAAAGGTTATATATAGCATACGTTTGTTCAACAAAGAAAATATTGCACGCTATATGTTGGTTCAATAAAAAAAAAAGGGGGATAAAGGTTGATACTATATTTTGGAAATGAACGGAAAAAGGAATAGCATATTTAAGTATTACTTTTGTTTGTCCATTATCTCGTTTTTCTTTTGCCGGCATGTTTCTTGCAGCGTTGCAGATTCTCATTTTTCGCATGCATCCGCTTTGATCAATGATAAGTTATACGTAATGGGTGGATATGTTTCGGGCACTTCAGAATCTCTCATTGATCCGAATTTTTTCTTTCTCGATGTAACAAATATTCCTCTTTCCAATCCATTGACCGACCTTTCTCACCTTGCCGTTTTAAATGTGAGCTGGATAACAGCGGTCGCAGGGGGAACAAATAACACACAACTCATAGCTTATGGAGGTCATGAGACAGAAAATAATAGTAGTCTAGTCTTGCTATTCGATACAATGACAAATACATGGTCACGACCGATAATTTCAGGAACGCCTCCAATAAGGCGAAAAAAGACTCAGGCCGTGATCGATTCTGGCGGGAAAATGTACATCTTTGGCGGGTCCATAGATCGTCCAACTCTAAAATTTTATAGTGATATGTTAATATTGGACACGGTCTCCTGGACATGGAGTGTTTTGGTGTTTAATAATTCTCCTTCTCCGAGAGACAGCTTCACGGCCGTAATGCTATCTTCCGGGGTCATTGTTTACATTGGAGGACGCCTGTCGGATGGGAATCACGTTCCAATGTATCAGGTCTGTCAACTTATCTGAAGGAATGATTTGAGAATTTGATGTTAAAAAAGGAAATCCAGTGTTAAATAACATTCTTTGTTGATACCTTGTTTCTTGTAGATACATACATTCGACACGCTTACACTCTCATGGAATCTGATGGTGTGAATTTGTTTTCCATTCAACAAGATTAACTTCACAAGAACAAACCTAATCTCAATTATTCATTGATCACATTTTTAGAATGCCACCGGAACCATTCCCTCATCACGTTGCGGAGCCTCATCTGTTTTAAGTAAAGAAAAAAAAAAAAAACTTTCTTTCTCTTGGTTCGCGGACAACCTTCAAGTTTCTGATTTAAGGAATTATCTTACAGCGATTGATGGTCGAGTATTCATCTTTGGAGGTTTCGTGAGATCTGCCGAGGATCTTTATGAGGAAGCCTATCCCGATTTGGCTGTCTTAGATGTCACGAAATCGCCATATGAGTGGTCCATACCGCGAACAACAAATTCCGCGCCTCCATCGCTTAGTTGGCACACGTCTGCTCTGGTCAATGAAATAATGATTATTGCATCTGGTATATTCAAGTTCTACAGTATATCGATAGATGTTCCTTCACACATTGTTAAATTGCAGCAATTGATTTCCAGTCACAATTTTAATTGACAGGATTCATCGCAAATAATTTAAAAAACTCAATGACATATATGCTAGACACAAGAAGTCATGAGTGGATTACATCGAATCCCGTGCATAGTCTTTCGTATCAAATGATCAAACGTGATTCCAGTAGCAATAATACAATATCATCCTCCATCGGTGGGCCAGAGATTGTTGGTATAACGATTGGCGTGATAGTCTTTGTGATACTCATGGCGTTGTTTGCACTATGTTTTTATTTTCGATATAAGAAGGAAAAGGCCGCTGATTCATCGTCATCACCATCGGCACCTCCAGCAACAATAACGAATCGTGGACGGAATAACAACGATCAGCAACGTTCGAAGAAATCTCGAAGAACACGAAAAAAACAATTACCGCCTCAAAAACACATGATTCAGTATCAATTCGTCCCGGATTCACTCTCCTCATCATCGACCCCACCTAATAATAATAATCATTACCAAATCCCACCTCAACCTCAACCATCTGTCATGCCAACATTTCAACCATCTCCAATACAACAAAATTCGTTTCCTTCTCAATCACAACCCTCGTTTCAACAGCCTCCAGTAATGCCACAGTTTGAAGTAACCACAATCATATATACTTAGGTCTATTAATGCTAACAAACTTCTTTCATTGTGTGATAGATGAGTGAAACCAATTACAAGTTCTCTTTGAAATTAAAAAATTTAAATCTAACATCTGACTTAAACATTTCATCATCATTTTCGGCGAGCTCGTTGCGCCAAGAATTGACGCTTAAATGACAGTGGATATTATAATTGAAGGTTGTGCTTGCTTTGTTAGCTCCCAAACGATATTCGCAAATAACATTGAGGTAGCCTTTCTATTCTCTCAAGTATACGCATAAAAAAAAAAAACTCTTTTTCTAAGCTAGGCTTTCATCCAATATCACAAAAATAACAAACTACATCGTGTATCGTTACTCTCTGTTTTTCATGCTTCTCCGAGTCTAGAAGTTCGTTATGTTGTTATTGATAATTTTAAGAATTAGTTTGATCCGATGCAAGCATATGCGGGTCTCGTACTAGCAGTAAAGGAATGCCTGGGTTAAGTGACCACTCTCCCATCAACCACGGAAACAATCACGATACACAATCTAATGATCGATCATTCATGTTTCTGAATTGCATGCTAAACAGGTTTCGGCGGACGAGCTTGTTTCATTAGTCCATTATATGAACATGTTCCATCATATGAAAATATGAACATACCCCGGTAGATGAGTATACAGTATATCCCTGTAGATACGTAATACGTAGATTAACATTTCCTGATATATGATCATGTTCCAATAGATGAGCGTGTTTCGGTAGGTGGATATTGTTCTAGTAGATGAGCATGTCCCGGCGGATGATCATGTCTCGGTAGATGAGCGTTTTCCGGTGGATGGGCTTGTCCTAGTAAAAGAAGAGCTTGTTTCAGTAGATGAACTTGTCTCGGCGTAGATCTCTTGATATAAATGGATGCGCCGCCGCGTCTAAAACCACCATGTACGTGATTGACTACCCTTGTCGAGAAACGCGGTGTCACCATTACATGACTTGGAGTATCACCACCTGCTTTCTACGAGTTACAGTGGCAGACGAATGAATTTTTTTGCTTAAAAAAAAAAAGTGCATGCATATACTGTATATACTGTATACTGTATATACGGTGGTATTCCAATTATCGGGAATTGGGTCGTAATGATTTATCTACCAAGTTACGTTTGAAATCTTAAATTCAACCGGCTATCAACGACTCCACGCGAAGCCGAATCAACACGATAAAGGTATCACCACCCCAGACTCGTTCTCCAAGGTAGAGAGAAATGAAATAGGAAGGTGAACGATCGATGTCGATACGCGAAAATTTACCTCGCTTCGAGGTAAAACAAGAGCCGGGCGTACGTCGTATTCCGTTTGACAAGCCCGACGCATACAGTAAGTGGACTTCCGTGCTTGGATGTTAAGTGAGTTCACGAACGCAGTTTTTCGTTTAGAGAATTCAAAATGCAAAGGCATTCCTCAATCGAGAAATTCATTGTACTGTACGTATATGCAAACACTCATTGGATGGCCGCGAAATTTGTCAAAAAACTTACTTGTGACTACACAAAATCTCAAATACTTATCATAGATAAAGAACGATGAATAAATATTTATTTTTAGGTATAACACCGAGCACTTTTACATTCAAAGGAAAAAAAAATTCCAAAAACTGATCTAGTCTGCTCAAAAATCTCCGGAGGATGCTTGGTGAGTCAGGAGTCGACGATATGGAGGTGGTGAAAGTGGCGTTTGAATATTGGCAAAAGTGTCGTCTGACTGTAAATCCCTGATGTCAGTAAAAAGTGGCCGTGGCGGCGGAGCCCTAGTATGTCCGTCATCGAATCTATCATCAAACGGAGCAACCAAACGTTTGTACTCGATATCATCGTGAAGTCTGTTTCCTGTCGTGTCAGGAACAGCAGGTTCGCGAGGCATTGCAAACTGCTCTAGTGATCTGGTCTTATACGTTGTCACTTTCTCCGCCACGTAAGCAGAAGTGCTTTGCCGTGAGAATGAAGGCAACAAAGCGGAGGTGGAAGGGACTCTATCCCTCTCCACCACGTGAGCCACTCTCACGTATTCTTCCACGCAAAAATTCTTACCAAATCCCCACACGTAAAACTTTATACTTAGTTGGTGCGATATGTTGATGAATCTTCCTTGATAGGTGGGATGTATTTCATTCGGGATGAATAAGTCTACGGTTTGAATGTACCCGCCGAGAGGATACCGCGTGTTCGACTGTAATTCGACTAAGACGGCGGACTCTTGACGTTCAACGTGCTTGATCTCATTCTGCGAACACGAAAAATCCATCAAGGTCTTCAAGGTTACTTCCAACCTTTCAACGCCAACATCAGAACGCAAGAATCGTAGCATCACTGGTATCGATATATGACTACCTGCGTTAAAATATTTTTGAGGCGGCAACATAAGTGTGTATTCGATCCCGGTCGCCGATTCTCCGCATAACCGGTATGGCGGTGACAAGGTGTAATCCAGTGTCAAAGTACGTTTAAGAGGGCAGCGTATTTTTGCAGTATGCGAGCTGGTGCCCAGCAATCCCTTCGTTTGGACGGTGACGTAAAGCACATATTGGACGCTTCCCACCTCGGTGATTATCGTCTCTTGGAGATCTTGGGGAAGTTGCATTTTAAATGGGATGTCCAACGTGTTAATATCTTCGGTCTCTTCAAAAGCTTCCCATATCTTATTTGTCTGACTGAATATCGTTTGTTCTCCCGTGTACATAATTTTCGATCTCGATTGAGCACTATACCATGAAGTCTTCTCCTTTCCTTTCAACCGAAGGCAAACGTTTTTCACCGCGCACGCCTTCAGATAATTCAGGTGAACTGTGCCCACCAGATATGTATGAGTGTCTCCGAGATTACCTTGTTGAAAGGTGGACGCATCTTCCCCAAAGGAAACCGTGATGTTCTTGTGCGTCTTTATATAGACGTCCGGAGGTGGCTTATTTCGATGTGGGATGATTAAGCTTGCAAAGCTAAAATTTGAGCTCGTGCGTGATGAAGAACGACTCATTCTCATTATGTAATAATGTGTGTGCGTGATGGTTGTTTCAAAGGAGACGGAGGAAGCTCGTACGTGCAAACGGAGGGAATTTGAAATGAGTTGTAGCTTGGTTGGTTTGAATGTATATTTTCAATCAAAATTACCCACCCCGTAGGTCAACCAATTATACTTTTAAAGATAGTCCGATGACATTTGCTAATCGATTTAACCTTTTCCGATTTTTCTCTCGTCCATCATGATGCTATTACGGCAAAAAGTACGAGACATGCGTGACCACTCGGATTCATAAATCGGGCGTTCACCTGGATTATCACCACATCATCACATGTCTAGTGTGAATCTTAGAAACCAATTAATCATCAGGTAGACCATTACGCACCCGTGTAGCAATTCCGCTTTAGTCAATGTCTCCGTCAGGTAGGTACCACGCACGCATGCACGCTAAATGCCAAAGGTTCGTTTCATCGTTTTTCATAAATTGATCCGAATACGAGCGAGCGTTTGCATTGGGCAATGGATAATGGGTGGAGTTCGACCCTCGCATTGAGTAACAGTGACCGTGGAGTGGATTGTCCGAGATTTCTTGCCAAATCTGTGAGCGTTTGCCTTCCTAACCTTTGGTTCTAACAAGATGCTGAGTCAGAAAATTAGATGTAGAGCTTTTTAACATGCATTTAATTTCCCCCTGCTTACCAATCGGGAAATAGGATTTCCAAAAACGGTTTACGTAATTGTTTTTCCCACGTAGATCCCAAAGATCACTTGCTTACGTAATCACAGTCATGGTACATTGTTCATACACACGGAATTAGAATCAACCCTCACGCAAAATAGAAAAATCGAAACAGATGTTTCAGATTAATGAATTAATATCCTCCGGTCGACGTTCTTTGGTCACGAACAGACCAAGAAAAGTTGTCATCATTGGAGGATCGGGTTTCATAGGTAGGTACGCGTGCGTGGTTTCAAGTTGTTCATCACACTTTGTGATTATCCGCTTGTCCGATTGAACTCTTCCAGAAACCATCAACCTTCATTCAATCGTTCATCGCCAATTGGTGATGGCGTGCTTGCTCGCCTCACGAACAGGCCTCTTTAATCTCACACGAGTGAGTGTAGAGAATTGCGTAATCATCAATGTCATGTTTCAAAACATTTCATCCTAGGTAAATACGTCGCAAAAGCATTCGTTCAAGATGCCAACACCTCGATTCAATTGGGTTCGCGGCATAGCAAAAACATTGGAGATATGAGATCACTGGGTAATATATACTTTTCTTGGGTTCGCTTTGCCCGGAATAGGTGAACTGCGCGAATCTTGACTGACGCACCATTACTGATAAATGAATGTCGAACACCAAAAGGCAACCAGATTCTCCCTCCCCTATCAAGTGACGTAACCTCTAGGTCCGATATTTTGAGATCATGTGAGGGTGCAAATGTGATCGTGAATCTGGTGGGAATTATGCACGAGCGTCCGCCGAAATACACGTTTGAAAATGTTCAACATCAGGGTGCACGTAACGTCGCGTTGGCCGCCAATGAAAACGATGCCCATCTCATACATATCAGTGCTATTGGGGCTGATGCCGGTAGCGAAATTCCTTACGCTAGAACAAAAGGTGTTGGTCGAGATGCTCTTTTTTGGAGAAATTCGTTTCGTCTCAAGAAGTAGTCTCACCACCGGAACATCATTCATTACCCTGTTTTCAGGTCTAGGGGAAGTCGCGGTGCGTGAATTGTGTCCGGACGCGACAATTCTTCGTCCAAGTATTGTTTTTGGTCCCGAGGATGATTTCTTTAATGTAAACCTCCTCTTTTGTTTTTTCACATTTACACCCGGCCACCATTCCTCCGATAAATCTCAATCCCCAACTTCTTTCTATATTTAGAGGTTTGCAAGGTTATCAAAATTTCTACCTTTCATGCCGGTATTTGGTGGTGGGTGGACAAAATTTCAACCAGTTTACGTGTGGGACGTTGCCATGGCCATACTTAATGTGAGCGATCGCATTCAAAGATTTCGAGGAAAGACTTTTGAAATTGGTGGTCCAACCGGTAACATGGAATTTTTCAATTCGCCGCGCATTAAAATTTGTTTGACATACTAACTCTCCGCGATATCGAACGTGCAGTCTATACTTACAAGGAGATCATTAAACTTACCCTGAATCAAGCGGGTATAAGGCGTCCCATCATATCGTTACCTTGGTCGGTTGGCTTGTTCCAAGGTTTCTTCCTCGAAAAATTGCCCCCAAATTTATTCACCATCACCCGCGACCAAATCAAACTTCTTCAAAAGGACAATATAGTATCCGATGATCCCGATGTACTAAAATTGAAAGACTTGGGGATTGATCCGGCTCCAGCTGAAAAGGTAAGTTGAGAAGACGCATGATTCTCACAAAGTTACCGCACAACCACCCTGTTCCTGCGGATGCACTCTCATTACAAATATCAATCCAGATACTGCACACGTACCTTAGAAAACAAGAGATCACTACACCGAACAAGCGAACTCACCGACCCTTTAACGTAGCGGTCGAAGATGAAATCAAGGAAATTAAAAGGATTCGGGGAGAGACTTCAAAACATGCTTTAGATAAAGAAAAAGAGTATCAAAAATTACACGAGTGAAGAAATAATAAAAGGAAAATGACGATTGATGATTTATCAATAGTACTTCATGCGATGTCACGCTACCAAAACAGCCATAGAAAAGAGTTTGCGCCATACACATTGGCATCGTTGCATCTCCTTGTCTTAAAAGATATCTCGACCATAAAATGGGTCTTATTAGGAATAGCGAATCTACTTAAAGATGCAACAAAGATATCATTTATTTGCTAACGGATCAATAGAAATTATCGACCATGATTTGGGCATCAAAATAACTTGACCTATTTTTCAACTATAAGCTTTTGTTAATCATCAAATGATTTATGATTTTGTCTAAATCATCTGATTATAATTTTTTTGCTATCATTATTCTTCTTTGTCGTTATCATTAATTTATGCATTAAAAATTATATTCGAAATTTAATTTATATTTTTTTTGTAATTTCAAATTATGGAAATTGTATTTAAAAAATCAATCTCAAGGTGTTATAAATAAATAAAAAATTTTATTATAAAGAAATCAAAATTTTTTTCTTCAATTACAGTATAACCGTTTTTAATTATCAAATTGATTTTTTTTCTTAAAAAAAAAAAAAAATGGCAGTGCATAATTTTCAAATTAATTTTATGTTATCGATTAATTTCATTCTATTTATTTGTCCATTTACTTCTTGGAATTAAATCATTACAACCTGATTCATTTTTATGGATATACTGTATACCATAAGTAACAATGAAATGTGTAGGTTTTAAAACGTGATAAATTTATCAATAATTTTAATGAAAATAAAAAAGTCTTTAACAACTATTGTAGTACTAAATATACTTGTAATGATAATAATACTTCAAATCTTTTTAAAAATCTTGAAAAACCCCACCTGATAAAAATAAATTCATAAACTAGTAGCCCTTTATTTAAAATTTTTTTAATATCTCAAAGATTAATATAAATATATTCTTTAAACTTGAATTTATTTTTTGAATATATAAACTTAAAAAGATAAAAAAAAGCTTATATAATAGATTGTTATAAATCAATAATCTTTTATGACTATAGAAAAATCAGCATTTCATGAATTTATTCAAATAATTTTATCAAAACAAAACTATTTGCTACAACCATTAAAACATATATAATGAATGCATATTTTATTGATCAAATAAAAATTCAAGAAATTAAACTCTTTTCGTTGATTCTCTGACCACACACAAAAAAGATGTTCACAAGAAGTTTTTATACTTCTTTGCTAATAAAGTCTTAATACTTTCATTA
>CAJVPT010004766.1:0-13002 GCA_910592055.1 Acaulospora colombiana | reverse complement strand
TTTTACTTTTATCCTGTCCTTATATGGGTCAGCCAGTGTTGTGGCTGCCAGTTTATCAGCTTGTTCGTTTCCTGGGACATTCTTAATAACAGTTACTTCCCTTTCTTTTTCTTTTCAATTAATATTAGTGCTAGTGGAGTTTTGACATGCTAGTTCCCACCAAGGTGGACTGCAGCAAGTCATAGGATTTCTAGTAACAGAATACTGAGTCATAGTGTTTTTTTCCTTTTGTAAATGTATAGACTCACAATTAAATTTGCATATTGTAAATCTTATATATCCATTCTACAAAAATGCGATTTTCCTCCCAAAAGCCACATGTCAATCTCCAAAATGTGACTAAGAAACTATAGGTATTTTGATCCGAAGAACATTTTTTTTTATCAGCTCCAAGATGATCATCAACTTGATTTTCTTGTTAAACACCAATTTCGACCTCTGGGCATAAAATGCTAATGAAGATCCCTTTCGTGAGTCTCGTATCATATGATATGAGTGCTGATCCTGTAGTCCCAAAGACATGCAATATAAACAGTTCTACAAACATTATAATTATTCTATTATTAGTATAAATTAGTGATACTAACAGAGTTTCTATAGTTAGTAATGCTCTTAGCAAACTTAGCAATCTTAGCAAACATACTATTTATAGTGATTATAGATTTTAAATATATAATTGATAGCATATAGTTATAATAGTTTAATGTCAAATATTGCCATATTTAGTAGTTGCTAAAACAGTATTTATAGGCATCAAAAACCTTGAGATGTTAGCATCAAAACATGTATCCAAATCATCAATAGTATCTTGTAAATAAAATATTTGTTCTTGTTCTTATACAATTACAAATATCTCCTTACCTCTTTCTTGACCCCTTTCCCTTTTCTTGATTCCTCTGTTAATAAAAGTATTGTTGAGAGATCTTTACTTTTATTCCCCTTAGGAACTATATCATATTCATGTTAGTAAAGGATTCTAACTCTATGTTTCTTTGCTTTAGTTCTCAATCATCTACTTGATTTAGGAGAGGAGGAATTGAGCAGGTTAACAGTATATAAGCCTGTATTAATGAATAAATAAAAACTCAATGGCAGGACTTTGCCAGTTAAAAAAAAATAAAAATAAAAATAAACATATATATATATATATATATTTTTAAGGATAATAGAAATAATGACTGACAATACATCAAATAACTTGTTGTTTATTAAATCACTAGAAGAATGGAAAATTTGCAAGCAATTTCTTTCGATATAAAAGAGAACTATTTTCGATGTCTTGCATACTGCATTAATATTGGGATTCTAAAAGCCTTGAATATAATTTTAAATAAATTGCAGAAGGTAAATTTTTTATAGATAGGTATTTTATTTTTATACCTGTAACTAACTTCTGTATATATGGTTATATAGGCTTATTGTAAAAATACAATTATTATCTCAGTGATATGAAAAATTAAATGTAACTTGTAAGTTCCTAGAAATAGAAGCTTTGAAGTTAATTTTGGATATAGAAACATGCTGGAATTCAACATAAGAAATGGTGGCCCATAATATACAGCTAAAAGTAATAAGTTTAATTTGTTTTTATAGATATTTATTTTAATTCTAATTTTAAAAAATTTATATATAGGCAATTGAGTATATTACAATATTAAGCTAAAAACTAAAACAATATAAATTTACTGATGATGATTAGAATATATTCAGGTAAGTTATAGAATTGCTCAACAGTTTAAAGAAACAACAAAAATAATTTTAGCATTAAGCTATTTGACACTTTCCTTGATCATTCCTGGATATAATATATAGTATTAATTGACTATTTAGAATATATGTGTAGTAAAAAAAAGCTGACAAAACAATAAAAAAAGAAGCTGTTGCTTGTTTAGAAAAATTTAAAGAGTACTATAACAAGACTAATAAAGCAAGCTTGCTGGCAGTTATTTTAGATCTGAGGTTTAAAATAGAATATTATAAAATAAATAAGTGGGAAGAAATAGTCAGTAAAATTAAAGAAAGGTAATTGTATTTTTATATTTTATTAAATACAATAAAATAAATATTAAGTATGTTGCAATTTTAAAGTTTTTTAGAAGCTTTTTAAAAATACAAGAAGCATGACATAAAAAATACTGCATCAAACAGTGGCAAATATATCCAAGGAATAGTTAGTTCGAAGCTGTTTAAGGGATATCATATAGAAAAACCAGATGAATTATAGCTGTATTTTTATCTTCTAAATGTGAATGACAAAATCAATATATTAGAGTGGTAAAAAATGCATAAATATGAATTTCCATATTTGGCGCTCATAGCATATTATTATTTGGCAGCACCTGTAATAAGTGTTCCATCGGAACAAGTCTTTTTGATAAGCAAAAATTTAATAATCAACTAAAGAAATCAGCTATTAGGCAAAATAGTTAGGACATGCATATGCTTGAGATCATGGTGAAAAGGGCCTTTGGCCAGGAATGCTGGTAATTTGTTTTAAATTTTATTTTTTTTATTGTATTGTTTAATGTATTGTTAGAACTATATTTATTGTTTAAACTTTTTCTAAGGTAAAAAAAAAATTTTAATGAAGTAAGCAGCTATAGCATCCAATATAATATAGTATAGGCCAATTAATGCAAGTTGCTGTAATTGTTTGAGTAAATAGCAATTGTTAAAAAATGATCGATGTAAGAGTGATCTATAGTAGAAAAATGCAATTGAACAATAAATAAAAAAAAACTTTTTGCAATTTTTTTGTTGTTTTTTTATTTGCATCCTTTTACTTTTATCGCTTTACCATCCCTGCTGCCAGATATCTTGCCTAGGAATTTTTTTTTTTACCTGCAAATGTTTTTTTCTTGTTTCTTGCTAGTTTTCAAGAAAAAGTATACATCTCTTTATATATTGGCTAAACAATCAATTTTATTTAAATATATATAGCTGCCTACCACCACATAGCTACAATCGAATGTATATTTTTATTAATTGCTAATGTTTTTACAACTGTTACATTAACTGCCTTTGCTTTTCTGCAACTGTATATGGTTCTTTTTTTTTTATTAAATAAACTGACACCTTTTTTGACTACTTTAATTGGTATCCTTTATCAACTAAATGACCTGACACCTTAATTATCGACCAAACCTTTATATCGATTTCTTGTTTCCACCATATTTACAATTAAGTGAGTAAAAGACATTGATATTTTGTTACTACTGCACCTTATATTTATTTCTAAAACACTGATATAGGTAATACAATGCATGTTTCAAAGAAACAGAAATAGAAACAGATCAAAGCTAATAATAAGTAAATTGATTGAAGGGGGAAACAAAAACCAAAGGGCCTTTTACTTGACAAGTTTATAAAGTTGCCTCCATTGGGAAACCCTGGACTAATACTTGTAGGCTGGCCTTCATAAAAGTGCAATGAACTACAATTGATAAAGTTTGATATTGTTTCTAATGGAAAACCCTGGACTAATATATTAAATTTTGTTAATAAAATGCAAACAAGCTTAAATCTGTTACATGCTGCTGCTATCTCCAGTGGAAAATCCTGAACTAAAGCAGGGCTATCAGAAACATTTAAGCAGGTATTTGTAAGTTGCAAGTTAGCTTGTCAACAATTTAAATTTGTAGTTAGACTTTTAGTTTCCTGTTGCACTGCAAGTTATACATGTATATATATAGTTAATACCTGTTTTTTAAATATATATAGAAATTTATATTGCTGTCCTGTATTTTCTTATGTCATTGAAAAATGATAACCCTAAGGAGTATATTGTCTGTTTGCAAAGTCCTTCCACTAAATTAACAAATGTTCACCTGACTGTGTCTGACCCTAATATCGATTCTTTTTCAAATGTAAATATATTGAAGTATAGGGACTTGCTGTATATATTTTATTAATGCTAATAAAAAAATAGAAAAATTGGTAGAAAGAATTTGTGAGATTTTTGGGATTTTGCTATGCCGATAATATAAAAACTGCAGCTGTTTTGAAAATACACATTGACGAATTGAAAAAAAATAAAATAAAAACATATAAAATTTTGTAAGTTCAAATAGTTTTAATAATAAAAAACCTAGTTAACATCTTTATATTTCAGGTAAGAAAGAACCTGATGACACAAAAAAACTTTGCAAATACCCATGAAGTAAAAATAATATTTCTTGAGCTCCTACCTGAATATAATGAAAAAAAAATCAAAGGAAAGTGAATGTACAAAAAAGTAAATCTGATGCCTTTACATGTACAAGTCATTGATACTATCTTCTGCTTGCCAAATATAATAAAAAAAAAATAAGGAAATTATAATTCGTGACAAAGATTCAGGCAAGGTAGTGCTTACTATATATCATAATCAGATTGGATCTGAAGTTTTAAATATTATACAAAGTATAGTATTGGAAATATTTTAACTACGAAGAAGGATTATCTGATCCGATAGTATATCGAAACTTAACCAAGAAGCATTGACAGCTACTGGATATATAAATTTTATATATGGTTAATTTCATACTTGAGTAGTACTGACAACAAGTTTTAGATATCTGTCAACAAGAAAATGTAAAATTTTTACACATGCTTTCAATATACTGAAAGAGTTATAAGGAACAATTCAGTAGTACCTGCATGAAAAAAAAGTTGTTGCAATAAACAGCCTCCTGTTTAACTATGCAATAAATATTTTTTCTATCGATGTGACTTTGAGTATACAGCAAAAAATTGCTAAGTATGAATTTTCAAGGTTAGATGGAAACAAGTATGAAGTAGTCGAAAAAGATATCTCAGTTTTTTACAATAAAAAAGAAATCAAACTTAACCATCCCTTGGGTCTCTACAAAGCATATGCATCCTGAAGATATAGCAAATTTGCTCATGCTGATACAAATTTTTTGAACTATGCAATTGCAGTTAGCTACCTGAAAGGAATTCACTCTAAAAGTGATTCAGAATTTACTTGCCGAGAAGGAAATTTTGATGGAGACAACTTTTATATGGCTTAATAGGAAATAAAAGTAGAAATGATAGGTATTTTTATAAAAATAATAAAAAAGTTTTAAATATAAAATACCAAGTTTTTATTTAAATTTTTATACAAGGCAATACTTTTTTTTGTTGGCTAGAAAAAAAGTTACATAGTACAACTGTTTTGATGAAGAAAGGTTTACCTAGTGGTTTATTATAAAACCTGGTAAAAAAAACAGTAACAGTAATTAAAAGATAGAAAGAAGGTATCGAAAAAGAAAAACATATAAAGTATTGGCAAGAGCAATTGCAACAAGATTCTATTGTTTTGTTAGTACTAAAAGAATCAATAAAAAAAAAATCAAAGCAGTAGCAGTACTACAAAAAATTTAAATTATACATGTATATATTTTAATTTAGAAGAAAATGATTATGAATAGCAATAAATTATAAATATTAAAAATATAAATTATTAATTAAATATTTATATATAAATCTAAATATGGCAAGTAAATATTAGATAGAGAAAAAGATATAAAAAAAAACAGGATTAAAAAAATATCAGATTAATCAAATGGATCAAATAAAAATAAATCTGTTTGGATACAAATCAAATCAAATAAAAACTGATTCAATCAGATTTGGATCAGATTTATCTAAAATCTGATTTGATTTGATCCATTGCAATTCCTATCTGTAGAAGGGGAATATTCTGCATAAGTAGTAAATGTATTCAATTGACTATTCCCAGCTAATTTCCATGTAGTCTGATATGTTTGTAAAGGTGTATTGGCTGATTGGAAGGAACCTACTCTTTGTAGAGTTATGTAGTTCACTAATTTGATTGTCAAAGAACTAAGTCTATTTTAATAAAATGTTATAGAATGTCCCATATCCTGATAGTTTGAAACTTGTTTCATATGATCCTGGATGGATGATCCTTTTGAATTTAGCTATTTCATTGTCAGTGATATTAATCTCACATGCCTTGTAAAGATCTTCCTAATTGTTAAAAATGGTTGTGATCTTGGGGTAACCAGTTGGGTATTCAAAGCATACATGTTTCAGGGAGTACAGCCCCACTATTTTTTATTTAATAAAATTGATTTTTTCCTTATGTAACTGCCCTGGAACTAGGTCTGGGTCGATAAGGGCTTTCTCAGGTCTCTTAACCTGTGTATATATCATGACTTCAATTGATCCTTGCTTATTTCCTTGCATCTCTTTTTCATAACTGAAAACTGTCTATTTGATGATATTTAAAGAGAAGTTCTGGGCTGATTGCATAAAAGAGTTTGGATTATTGATAGTGGTGGTAGTAATAGGAGATGATGTTCTTGTTTTCTTCATTACTTTTGCTGATTTTGTTGTTTGAATTGATACCTCAATTACTATCTCACATTCTGGTTTGATTGTTATTGCCTTTTCCTTTCCTTTCTTCACTACTCTTCCTAATATCTTCTTCTGGATCACGGATCTTGTACCAAGTGGAGTGTGTCTGAGTTGAACAGTGTGGGTTGTTGCCTTAAGTTTTATGATTCTTCCGTTGTTCCTTGACAGTCTGTTCTCATTATAATCCAATGTTGTTTGCTTAGTCATTCTGGTTTTTTATGAGATGGCCATATTTTTTCATTATGGCTACTTAGTAGCAGGGGACAAGTTGGTTTTTATATAATTAACTGATAAGGAAATTTTTAGTATTTTGGAATTTTTCAGGAAAGAATTTTTTTTTATTTTTATAAAAACAATAAAAAAGTTTAGAATGTAAAATACTAAGTTTTTATTTAAATTTTTATACAAGGCAACAATCTTTTTTGCTGGCCAGAACATGAGTTATATAGCACAACTGTTTGCTGAAAGAAGGTGTAACTAGGGGTTTATCACAAAATCTGGCAAAAAAAACAATAACAACAATTAAAAAATGAAAAGAAGAATCAAAAAAGAAAAACTTATAAAATATTAGCAAGAGTAATTGCAAAAAAATCTCCTTGCTTTGCTAGCACTGAAAGAATCGATAAAAAAAAACCAAGGCATTAGCAGTACTGTAGAAAATTTAAATTATATAGATATATATTTTAATTTAAAAGAAAATGATCATTAATAGCAATAAATTATAAATATTAAAAATGAAAACTATTAATTAAATGTTTATAAATAAAACCTAAAGATAACAACTAAACATTAGATAGGGAAAAATAAATTTAAAAAAAAAAAACACAATTAAAAAAAATATTGAACTAACTGAATGAATACAAATCAAATAAAAATAAATTTGTTCAGATATGGATTAGATAGGATTGATCTAAAATCTGATTCGATTCGATCTGTTGCAATCCCTACTCCACAATTCATAGGGAAAAGAATAAACAAATAGTAACTGATTTACAATCAAAAAATAGAAAGCCAATATCAACTTTACAAAGTATGCAATCAGGCCAATACAGATTAACACCTTTTTTGACACTACAAGAAACCTTAAAAAGAGATAGATTAGGTTGATAAATTAAATAATCTTAAATTTTCCAAGAGCCAAAAGGATATCAAAGCTCTTCAAGATCTAAACAGCTTAATATACAAATTCTCAATTCCTTAATATTAAAATATATCAATAAGTAATGTGAATATGTACATATATAAGTATTAACTTTCAAAACATGTTTGACTAAAATCTACTATAATAATATAATAGAGTTACTATATTAATATGATCAATAATCATAACAAAACAATATCAAGTGATCAATGTTAACAAGCTATCAAAACAGTTCAAATATAAGTAAAGAATTATCAAAATAAGTAAACAATATTGGTATCAAATAATAAACAATAACACAAGTCCTATCTATATTAAAACAGGCTAGCAAGCTTAATAATAGTTACTGAAATAGTATTAAAAATAAAAATTAATCTGTTCATATAACTACTTATAATACAATACAACTATACAACAATAATATCAATCCACACATATAAACTATTATGAATAGAGCAAAACAAATACTTCAGATAGTAAACAAAAGAGAAAGGATATTATTGATATACTAATTTAACTAGCAGAAAAGTATAATGAAATAGATAAACTATGGGCTATAAAACAAATAATCCAATAAAAAGATATATCTATTTACAATTATATAATAATAGCTGCTCTAGAAATATGTACTATATTGGATAGTATTATTACTAAAATCTTAGAAATAAATAAAACAACATTTCACAAAGAGCAAATCCTAATATAATATATCATCTATCTCTGACATAATGGAAAGAGAAAGAAGAAGGATTTATTCTGATCATATATATAAGATAGATATTTAAATATAATCAAGGAAAAGCCATCAAGAATACAATCCATTTCAATGGAGATTACTACTGAGTTAGAAAATGAAGTAATATTGAACAATGAAATAATAATGATAGATAGTTAAGAATAAGAAAAGATAGAAGCAGAAATACTCAAAAACTAAATTCAAGGCCATAATATAAGTGAGTGCAGCTACTATGCAACAAGAAACAGGCAAGCAAACCTATTAATAAATCCCTACTTTATAAACAAAAAGAATAAATACAAAGTAAAGATAATGATAGTCAATATTTCAGAAGACAATGAAGAAAAACCAAAGCATACTTGGGTAGTATATTAAAATTGCCACAAAACAAATGCAATTTCCTTAAAAAAGAATTTATTAATAGAAACAAATAATTGAGTTTTCATATGAAAGAAAAAAAAGATCTTCTCAAGTATTTAGAAAAAATAAATAAAAAATAAGAGGCCTTCTGTTTACAACAGCTTGAAAACAAAGTTAACAATCAAGTATAAAATATAGAGATACTAGACAAAAAGGTCTTATAATCAATAAAAGAAGGAAAAAAAAATATATGACATGTTAGCTTAATAGATATAAAATGCAAAACTCCTCGTCATCTCATAAAAGAATATCTATTTTTTTTTGCTCTCTATTGGGCTAGTTACGTATGCTTTATTAAATATTTATAAGTTGTATATATAACATGAAATACTAAAGCTAATTCTTTAACTAATCACTCATCTTGATTGTTTTATCTTTCTAAATACAACTTCAGGAGTAATTTATCATTCCGTTAGGAGTTCAGGTAAATACCCTTTCAACTTTTAATATTATTGCCTCTAGATTACTACTGCAGATCTTATAAAAAATATCTAAAATATATGTGGAGGTTTAAAATATATATATTTATAAGGTTAAAACAAAAACAAGGGTTAGGACTTATATCAAATATATAGTTACAGAAAATAAATTCAGAAATCTTATGGATGACTTCTCTCAGAATAAAAACTACTAGGGTTATCTTCTTCAAAAAAGAATTAACAGATAGAGAAATTGATGTTATTCTAATGGAACGAAATCAAAACTCTGCAAATTACTAGGTATTAATAAGATCTATTCAAGTCTGATAGTCAAATCACTCAATAGTACAGAAGCAAAGGTGTGTTATATCCTAAGAAGCTCATTTACATTATAAAAATAAAACTTTGCAGTTATATGCTTTACAATAAAAGAAGCTTTCAACAAAGTCTATAAATAACATATCATTTTATAAGGGCTACATTTATAATGAAGTATAAGAATACATTAGTAAAAGGTGAAAAAACCCTAAAAACAGAAAGAAAAAAAGCCAAGACACAAAATAGACAATGAAGTGCCTTGGATTCACTATTCGACCATAAACCAATAAGTTTCTTTTTCTCATCTAATAAGAGTTATTTATTAGCAAAAATGTTACTTCCAAGAGATCTATCTTTAAAAAGTCAAAAAAAAATCTTACAAAATTCAAACTAGAAATATAAAACAATGAAACAATGAAAGATACAAGGACTCAGCTATAGGCAATAATAGGTTCCTAAAGTATTTAGTATATAAATTTTCATTTATATCCTTTTTTGAGGAACAAAATTCATAGCTCTTAACTTTAATAGAAACAAAAGTCAGGAAATATTATAAATCAATGATTTAAATAATAAAAAAAAATTATGAATAGTTTTTTTATAGTTATTAATTTAAAAATTTTAATGTTTACTAGCGAGGGACATTTGATTTTTGCTCCAACTTCTCCCTTTAAGGATTCAACTTTGGCTATAGGAAACAATAAAGAACTTATACTATTATAGTAATCTTAATAAAAATAAATCAAATACAGGAATGAAAAAAAAAAAAGATTCACTATATTGTATTTTATCTAACTTAAAAAAACTAAGTGGCAGAATAATTAGACTAGAAGATAGGACAATTATCAATAGACAAACTAGATATATTAGAAGAGAAACAAATTATTTATAAAAAAGCATACCAGTTGTCCAAAATAACAAGAAGAAAAATAAGCCCAGTTTATCTCCAGTAGAAATCTCAAAAGAAAGCAAATACTAAAAAAAAAAGAAATGTAACAATATACAATTAGATAATTTAGATTTAAAAATATTTTTACAAAATAAAAAAACCAACTTCCTGAATAAAAAAGGAAAAGTTAAAGGCAAACAAAATAACAATAATAAAGAAGAAATTAATATGAAAAAGGAGTAATAAGAATAGACACACATAATATTAGAGATATTATTAACAAAGTTAATTAACATAGTCTGATAGAAGAAATAAATAAATAAGGTATAGGCATAGTGGAGCTATGTGGATCAAGTTAATATATAATAATGTATAATGGGCTTTTGATAATCAGAAAGAGTACAAACACTTTTATAGTACTAATAAAGATACTTCATATGGTGCAGAATTAAGTCTATTGTAGTAGACTAATTATGAATCTGTTACTAGTAATCAAAATCTCACATAATCTGCAGATAAAAGAGTCCATTCTTTTATCACACATATATAAAATTCAAGGCTGAGGCATAAAAAGATTTGGGTGAGTCTCAAAATAGTTTTTCCTAAAACTACTTGTAATTTTACAGTTATAACAATCTATTCAAAGGATTCATCTTAAGATTTATTATTTTATTAAGTCATTGAAGAAGTTACATTTATACATTTTTACATATAGAACTATTACATAATCACTATGTCTATTATAGTATTATATCATACATAAATTGCTTTGTAATTAGCCAATTTTCTATTATATTGACTCATATTTTTTTACCTTTTTGATGTAAATGGATTGTTCCTGTATTCTTCTATCTTATAAGAAGTATGGTGATAGTTGGCAATTGATTGTTTAATGTAAACTTCAGTCATATTATAATAGTTAGTCATATGACCACTGTGAAAATTCTGAACTCGGTCTAACTTCTTTAACCTTTAATACTACTAATAAGAAAAGATCTTAAAAAAAAAGTGACATTGATAAATGAAGAAGATAGCTATATAATTGCCATAATCTGTTAACAAGAAGAAATAAATTCTATATTATACAGGTTATATTCCATAAGATAGATATAAATATAAGAAAGTACAAAACAATTTAATAAGTTTTATCAGGGAAAAACATGGGCATGGCTTTTATACAATTATAATAAATAATATACAACCTATCAAAAGATAGAACATCCTCCTCTAAAGTATATTTTAGACTCTTTTGATACCCAGAGATTCTTTTATCCAACTTTCTTGATAAATGAGGCTTTTTAGATATACAAGCAATATAGGAAAAAAAAAATAAAACCTTTACAAGACAAGATATTACAAGTAGTATCAGAATAGATTTCATCTGAATTGGCAAAATATATAATTCTACAATTTAACAATCAAGATATGAAAAAGACTACCAGAAGTGATTATACTATGCTACTGATAATATTATAAAATAATAATCTATTTACAAGAAACAAAATTATTGGATATTACAAAACAATCAAAATATGAAAAATTGATCTAAAAAGATCATCCCCTGTATAATGGCAAGCCTTTTAAAAAATCTAAATAATAAGTTAAAAATCTTATTGAAGCCAATATTTAGTGAGGATTCTAATGAAGGTGAAAAGGAACTGCAAGCTAATAAAATCTGGAAAGACTTTGAAATCTAATTTGTAGTACAGTCTTTAACAAATTATCAATTAAAAAACAAACCTCAAATAAGAAAAGGCAATATAAATATAGTTTAGAATTTATATAGTATAGAAAGGCTCTTCAATTAAAAATAGTTTTTAAAAAAATAGAGGCATCAAAAGAAATAGAAAAAGTGCAGAAACTTAATGTAGCTATTGAGAAATATAATGTCATCTATAATTCATATCACCAAATAGAAAACTATTGCATTCAATTTAGTATTTCTAATATTTTCTGAACATGATATTCAATATATAATAAAGGGGCTTAAGTTTATATGTCAAAACTTAGAAGTCAAAAAGATAAAAGAGAAAATCAGATTAGCATTAGAACAAAGATATAATAATCTTAAATACAATTAAAAGAAGATGATAAGCTTACTAACAAATAAAGAAAGATGTAAAAGAATACTTAATTGAATTAAGATAAAGTATGATAATATAGAATATATCACAACATTTTTAACTCTTTTCACTAATCCCCTAACAACACACAAAAAAGATGTTCACAAGAAGTTTTTATACTTTTTTACTAATAAAGTCTTAATACTTTCATTAAAACAACTTGAGTATGACTTCAAGAATCTTCTCCACCCTTTCTCTTTTGTTTACAGATCTCTTCACTCAAAAACTTGACTTTTAGTGACCAAGAAAAGTCAAATAACACCTTTAATACCAATGGCAAGAAAGTTTCCAAAGGAAGAAAAACTGACTGTGAAGTATCTAAAGGTCCTTTTAGCCTTTTTAGCCTTTGAAGCAAGAGGTATATAGAGGTTTTTGATGACAGAAGGACTTATTTTTCTCTTCCAGTCACTTTTAGGCCTCTTAGAGCTATCACTTTCATGGTTTTCTAAAGAATTTTGCCTACCTCAGTTTGACCCTGAATTTTTGATAGCACAAATTCTCACCAAAGGTGATTGGCTAACACGAAATACATTAGTTTTTGGAATGTAAACAAGCTCCTATTGGTCCCAATCATGTGTTCTGATGACATC